>CAUYON010193398.1:0-13614 GCA_963573935.1 Arctocebus calabarensis | reverse complement strand
TGTCTATTACAATTTCGTTGACATTCTTTTCCCATTGCTCATCAGCGTGATGCTCTGTGTGCAGGGTCCTGGGACCAAATGCGAAAGCATTTGCCCTGTTGGATGTTTCTGGTTTTACCCTGACTTTACATGGTCATTAAGGGACGTAATTCTGATCATCTCCTTCCATGAGCACCGGGAAGGGAAGGGTTGGAGCAGCAGGCACACACATCACCAGGGTACCTGCTCTCCATTGAAATTAGGACGTATAGGCTCGGCGCCTGTAGCTCAAGCAGCTAAGGCGCCAGCCACATACACCTGAGCTGGCGGTTCGAATCCAGCCCAGGCCCACCAAACAATAATGACAGCTGCAACCAAAAAATGGCCAGGCAGGGTTATGGCAGGCACCAGCTACTTGGGAGGCAGAGGCAGGAGACTCACTTGAGCCCAGGAATTGGAGGTTGCTGTGAGCTGTGATGCCACAGCACTCTACACAGAATGACAGCTTGAGGACAGCTCAAACGACAGCTTAAGAAAAAACAATAATAAAAGAAATTAGGATGTATTGATATAGGACAGCTGAAATGTCAGGGGTCAGTAGTCAAGAAATATGGAGTGATGCAAAATTTGGGCACAAAAGCATCATGAGGGGCAGAAAGTGAAGTACTGAAACAGAAGGACAGTGGGTAATCTCCCAGGATAAAAGTCTGAATCGCGGTGATAAAGACAGTATATAGCCATGGATAAATAGATGGTAGGATAAAAGTCTGAATCGCGGTGATAAAGACGGTGTATAGCCATGGATAAGTAGATGCTAGAATTAAAATCATAAAAGGGGATGAGGGGGCATTTCTATTTTATTTCGTTTTTCTGTTGTTGTTGAGACAGAGCCCCGCCCGATGCCCTAAGCAGAGTGCAATGGTGTTATAGCTCACTGCAACCTCAGACCTGGGCTGTGGGCATCCCGCTGCCCGAGGAAGCCACGGGGATTATAGGCGCTCGCAGCTGGGCCCAGCTGAGTTTTTCATTTTTTTAGGATTCAGAGTCTCACTCTCAGGCAAGTGTCAAACTGTTGAGCTCCAGCAATTCTCCCTCTTCAGCCTCCCGCAGTGCTGGGATTACAGGTGTGAGCCACCATGCCCCAGCACGGGTATTGTTAGAGAAATGCAAGAGAGAAGATAGCTACTTTTCCTGACAAACTTGTCTGTATGTTTTATTTTATTTATTTATTTATTTATTTATTTATTTATTTATTTATTTATTTATTTGAGACAGAGCCTCAAGCTGTTGCCCTGGATAGACAGCTGTGGCATCACACCTCACAGCAACCTCCAACTCCTGGGCTTAAGCGATTCTCTTGCCTCAGCCTCCTGAGTAGCTGGGATGACAGGCACCCACCACAATGCCCAGCTATTTTTTTGGTTGTAGTCGTCATTGTTGTTTGGCAAGCCTGGGCTGTATTCAAACCCTGCAGCTCAAGTGTATGTGGCTGGCGCCTTAGCTGCTTGAGCTACCGGCACCAAGCCACATCTGTATGTTTTAAAGCATTTTTACTTTTTACTTTGTAATGCTTTTAATTTAAACACAACAGGAATAACATTGACAAACAAAAAATAATTTGTACGTTTTAAAAAAGTTAAGCATAGCCAGCTTCCCAGAAATATCCATGGGGTTCATCCTAGGGCCCCAACAACCAAAAAGAACAATAATCAAAAAGAACAGAGTCACCAGACCTCACATTTCCCGGCGTCGTGGGAAGGCAGGTAAGTCGCCCTGCAAATTGTCACCCACGCACACACAGTCTCTGATCCTTTAATAGTCAACCGTGAAGGAGACAGACACCCACAAATTTCTATTATAGAGTAAAAGGAGATCTCTGTCTCAGTAAATATAATAGGTGTCAAGGTAAATGTTTGTCAAGGTGAGAATTTGCAAGGGCACAGGCCTGTATCTGCATACTTATGTGTGCCTCTCTGAAGGGTGTTAATCGCTTCCTAGCGCAGGAGGCAGGAGGATGACATAGACGTTCGGTCAAATGCCGTGGAAATGTGCCTTATTTATTCAGCACTTGAGCAGTCTACGGGGGGAAAAGCGCCCATGGCAAGTCTGGTTATGGTAACCACCCGTGAATTTTAAAACGCCAGCATCCACTTAGCGGCTCTAACTACTCCCAATAGTATGATTAAATACAAATAGCGTTTCCATATATTAACTGCCACGGACTGAATTTTCCACCGGGGCGAAGGCAGACACTTAGACTAGAGAGTCTCAGACGAGAGCCCATCGGTGGGAGTAATTGCCCAAACGGGCATGGTTATTTCCCGTAAGAGGGGACAGAGACCAGAATTAATAGCGGGGATGAGGAATTGCTTCAAATCTACGGCGGGTGGAAATGAAGGTATAAGAATTCCATTTCTTGGAAATGACGATTTCAGCTATCTGTTCTGGTTCATCCGAGAGTGTTTAGTAAACCACCTGCTTGTGAATGATGTGGCCCCCGTCCCCAACATAGGCACCTCATAAAAGCCTCCTGAGTTCTCACCTAGGCACTAGAAAGTGCTGGTGCAATGCATTTTGCAACATTCAACAGGCTCACCTGTCTGGGACTCAGACCACTTGCTTTGTTTTCTTATCCCAAAAAGCTACAGAAGAAGAGCTCAAATCTCTGCCCCAGACGGGACCTCACAGCGGTTCCAGATCTCCCGTTGCTGAAACAGCCTCCATCGGGAATTTCTATCATCGTCTGCAGGGATTTCAAAACTTGGTTCCCATCGCAGGTTGAGCTGGGTCTCCCCAAAGTTACGTTAGAGTCCTAACCTCTAGGGCCCTCCGAATGCAAGAAATAGGATCATTGGAAATTACGATTATTTGGAAATACGATCATTGTAGACCAGTGGTTCTCAACCTTCCTGATGTCGTGGCCCTTTAATACAGTTCCTGTGGGTCGTGACCCACAGGTTCAGAATGGCTGCTGTAGAGGTGATTAGTTAAGATAAGGTCCTACTGTGGTAGAGTCGCTTCTAAACCCAATGACTTTAGGAAGAGGAGAGAGAGAAACCCAGACAGGAGGAGGCAAAGGCAGAGGAAGAGAATGGAGTGGTTCCCTTCCAAGCCAAGGAATGGCAGCACCCGGGAGCAGGCGAAAAGGACCCTTCCCGGAAGACTTCAGAAGGAATGCACACCTTGATTTTGGACTTTTAGTGTTCAGAATGATGAGATAACATACTGCTGTCATTTTGAGACAGAGTTGCACTATGTCGCCCTCGGTAGAGCGCCGTGGCGTCCCCGCTCACAGCAACCCCAAACTCTGGGGTTAATACTGCTGTTGGTTTAACCCACCTGGTTTGTGGCACTGTCTTTGCAGCAAATCCGGGGAACGAACACGCCCACCCTGGCCATTCTGCCTTAGCACCCCTGGGATTAAGGGATTAGGAGCTAAATCATTAATGATCATCGATGAAATGCGTTCAAACACCAACCCATCCATGTTGGGGATTGATGGGTTAGTTCTAGGAGCAGGGTGTAGAACAAGGTGTGGTGTGTTTGTGCAGAGAGGTTAGCAGAACGCTGAAGGGGAAAGATGAGTGGCCAACCCTGGAGAAGGTCTCATCTCCAAAGGGCCACCGTGGGGCCACCTGATAAAACCGAGGCACGGGGCAGGTACTCTGTCTGGGTGTTGGTTTATGGTGTTTTTCTACTCTTTAGCCACCGTTTAAAGGCCTTGACACTCTGGACGACTGCAGCTCTGGCGGGGCAGAGGCAGGACTCAGCTCTCCACTCAAACTGGCATGATTTCAAAATTGTGCATCACCTCACGGGACAGCTCAAAGAGCTCCAGGGATACAAAAATCCTACCTGTCAGCCAACAGACACCGATGAAGAAAAGAAAGTGAGCTGGACGCTGTGGCTCACACCCGTAATCCCAGAACTCTGCGAGGCCGAGGCAGGTGGATTGCTAGAAACCAGGAGTTTGACACCAGCCTGAGCAAGAGTGAGACTCTATCGCTACTAAAAATAGACAACTCAGGAGGCTGAGGCAGGAGGATCTCTTGAGCCCAGGAGTTTGAGGTTGCTGTGAGCTAGGGCACTCTACCCAGGCCACAGAGTGAGACTATCTCAAAAGGGATAAAAAGAAGAAAAGCAATTTCTCTACTTGAAATGTGGTGGGCAGAGAAGGGTGTCATTCTTAATGCCCGGTGGTCAGTTGAGACCCCTGGGGACAGCAAGTAAGGTTGCAGCAGAAAGTTCTCCAAGAGGCTGACTCATGAAGGGAAACAATGGCTCTTAATGGTCTTTGCCACCGCGCAGTCCTGTGTCCTTGAACTGGTCACCTGTGCACTCCTGAGAATCATTTTCTTCATCTATAAATGGAAAGGTGTGGTCTATACTCCTGCAACTCTAATTGTACGATGCTAACTCTTGCACAGCCCATGATGAATGCATTGCCCAGGTGGGAGCTTGTCTTAACTTATCCCATATTCTCCAGACCATCCACTAACGAGTATGTGTGACAACAAGTGTGAAAAACTGTGTGGGTACTTGGACAAGGCCAACTTTCTGTTATTCTTTTTTCTGTGTAGATATTAATAATAACAGAAAGGCTAGCAGAGTTTTCCAAACTCTCTGCTTTGACCTCCCAAGGCACAAGACCGATGTCCAACATGGGACAAGCTACAACGGGCCTCTGGCGGAGTGGGAAGAACCAGGCTTCTTGTCCAGTGTAGACAACTCACCTCAGATGCTTGGGCCGCCGAACTCACTGGCGATGAATCAGGCCAGATCTTGGGATGTGGAAGGAGATGGGTGTTGATCTGGGATGTGGAAGGAGGTGGGTGTTGATCGTGGCAACGCAGAGCAAAGGGCAGGAGAGAGTCCCCAGAAGCCAGCCGGCTGGGCTCAGTTTGGTGTCCTCCAAAGGACAGGGCCCGTGGGCTCTGCAGCCAGGTCTGGACGGCTGCAATTGCAAGAGGTACAAGGTAACAGATGCTTTCAATACTTCTGTCCCGTCAGCCATGGCCAGAGATTTGCAGAGACTGAGACAGAAAATGTCTGTGAATTTTTAAAAAGAACACAACTGCACTGCGCAACTGCGGTGTTACAATTTTAATGCAGCCGTGTTCTTTTTTAAATGCATAGTCATTTTCTGCCTCTCTCGTCCCCTCTCTTCTCTATATTTATATGTTTACATAGATTTTCAGCAAGTGGCACAGGCAGCTGAGACTCAGGTCACTTAACCCCGAGTCTGGCGAATTCCCTTCCCCCCATTTTCCTTCCCACTTCCCGACGCTCCTACCCAACATTCCCTTTCATCGACTACCACCTGGCTTGGTTTCAGTTACCTGCCAGAACATAAGGCTCACCCCTGACAGGGTAAATGTCAGAGGGCGGCCTCGTCCAGCTCTATCCAGTCCCCAGCACAGGCGACAGTGCTGAGATGTGAAACGGGGCTGTGGGAGGCAGGATTGTGGATGTGGGGCTCCCTGTCCCCTTTCAGGGTGGTTTGCAATTATATAGCGTTAGCTTGAACGTAAAAAAAATATGCATATATATATACGTATATGACCCCACTGGACTAGGTGTTTAATGAAAACAGAACTGGCACTCGGAGACGCAGCCTGGAGCAGGCAACGTGCTAATAACCTCCAGATGGGCTGACAGGGCCCAAACTCTTTTTCTGATGATTGAAAAATGGCATCTACAAAGGCACTTTGTGACTTGTTTCATAAGGACTTAATTTTGCTCTGCAGTAACAGGGCCATTAAACCTGCTTGGAGCTGGGATTACAAGCAAAGAGGAATCTGTTTTGTTTTTTTTCCTTCTTTCTTTCCTTTTCACCCCCTTTAGTCACCTAGGCTCAAAGATCATAGAAAAAGGCAGAGGCAAGAAACCAGCTACAGCTCAGGCCTTCTCCACACCGTGGCGTGAAATGTCTTTGCACGTTTACCTGTGGGAACCCACGACCACTCGCCCGGGGTGTCTTTCCGCAAAAGGAAATCCCATCCTGACCGTCTCTGTGACGTCCTCCGGGCCACTTGGGGAAAACCATCACTTCCGAGTTTCCCATTCTGCTTCTGAACTTGGCGCGTGAGAGAGGGTGGAGTCCCACAGCCGGACCCCAGCCATGCGCCTCGTCGCCTCGTGGCGTGTGGCCACTTTGTTCTCTGTCCCCCCTATAACTTCCCAGTTTCTCCGTGGCCTTGACGGAGAAAGACAGAGAACCCTATCTGGGTTCCCAGAGGCGGGTCGGTGGAAATGCATGCGGGGAACACAGGAACAGGGCATGGGGTGCAGAGAGCCTGGGGAGCACGCCCCGAGGGTGACTGTGTCCACCCCTCATTTGCTGACCCAGAGTCCAAGGAGGGAGAGACCTGAGCTTGGATCCCTCATGCTGCCCCGGGCGGAGGGAAGCCGAGAGCCGGTTCTAGGACATACAGTAGGAGGGCGGGCCGAGAGGGGCCCCAGTCGTGTCTGGCAGGGACAAATCCCCGCTGTGCTCTGGTGACAGCAGGAACTAGAGAGGTCAGTCCCAGTGGCATCAGAATAAGGCTGTGGAGACGGGCGATATCCTTCGTGGAGGTGGTGGCCACTTGATGTCCAATCCAGCATTTCATTGTGAGAAACTCCTGGGGAGCGGGGAGCGCTTACCATGCTGCTGGGCTGTGGCCTCCGTCTGCTTCTGGAACATTCTCATTCCCATCCATGTGAACAATCACACCCCATCCTCCCCCCAGTCTTTGCCAACCACTAATCCACTTTCTTACATGTTCTGGACACGTCATCGTGATAGAATCACACATGATATAGTCTTTCGGGCCCGGCTTCTTTCTCTGAGCAAAGTGTGGTTTGGGTTGTTTTTGTCTTTTTATTTTTCGAGAGAGTCTCACTCTCTTGCCCTGGTAGAGTGCTGTGGCATCACAGCTCACAGCAGCCTCTAACTCTTGGGCTTGAGCGGTCTTCCTACCCGGTCTCCTGAGTAGCTGGGACTACGGGCGCCCACGGCTGCCCCTGGCTAACTTTTCTATTTTTAGTAAAGATGGGGTCTCACTCTTGCTCAGGCTGGTCTCCAACTCCTGAGCACAAGTAATCCACCTGCCTTGGCCTCCCAGAGTGCTGGGATCACAGGCATGAGCCGCTGTGCTCTGCACTGTGACAGGTGTCACAGCCCCGTTCCTTGCTGAGGCGACGTGCATGGACCACCCCTGCTTTATCCACTCATCCATAAATGGACACTCAGACTGTTGTGGAAAACAGGGATATGAACATGATGCACAGATACCTCTTCAAGGCCCTGATTTCAATTTTTTAGGATGCCTAGGAGAGGAATTTCTCGATCATGTTTCAGGAGCTGCCAGACACATGTGGCCTCCCATTTCATGTTCCTACCAGCAGTGCTGGGTGATCGTGATATTTCCATGTCCTCACCAGCGTTTCCCACATTTCCTTCTTTATTTATTTATTCATTTTTTTGGAGATAGATTCTCACTTTGTCCCCCTTGCTAGTGCTGTGACATCACAGCTCACAGCAACCCCGAACTCTTTTTATTTATTTATTTTTGTTATTAAATCATAGCTGTGTACATTAATGCAATCATGGGGTATAATGTGCTAGTTTTGTACACAATTTGAAATGTTTTCATCAAACTGGTTAACCTAGCCTTCACAGCATTTTGTAAACTCTTGGGCTCAAGCAATTCTCTTGCCTCAGCCTCCCGAGTAGCTGGGACTACAGCCGCCTGCCACAACACCCAGCTATTTTTCTGTTTTGCAGTACGGCCGAGGCCGGGTTTGAACTCGCAACCTTGAGTATATGGGGCCGGCGCCCTACTCGATGAGCAACAGGCACCACCCTTTTTTTTTTTTTTTTTGCAGTTTTTGGCCGGGGTTGGGTTTGAATCTGCCACCTGCGGCATATGGGGCCGGCGCCCTACTCCTTTGAGCCACACGTGCCACCCGACACCAGGCTATTTTTAGAGAGGAGGCCTCACTGTTGCTCAGGCTGGTCTCCAACCTGTAAGCTCAGGCAATCCTCCCACCTTGGCCTCCGAGAGTGCTGGGATTACAGGCGTGAGCCACCCCACCCAGAGTCTTCTGTGTTCATTTTTTACCTCTAAGCACCCTGCCGGTGCAGAAGGATGATTGTCACTGTCGTTTACTGGTCAGAGCTCCTGGCTTCTCTTCACTCCTTCCTCTGAGTTACGTTCTAATCTCAGGGTAAGTGGCTGCGGCAGTGACTGTGCCCAGGAGCCGACTGGTCCCACATGAGTAAACCGAATATCTGTGGATCTCAGTAAGTGATGGTAAGAAGGCGGCAGCCATGAAAAGATGCAGACCGAAATAATTTCCAGCCAGGGGAACAGGCCCCTGGCAGGACAAAAGCTGGCCACATTGAGAAAGAGGGAGGTTGTGGGTGGTGGAGCCGAGCAGAAGCAGGCCTAACCCCTGGGCAGGTGGCAGGTGAGTGAGGACCCTCTGGGCTCTAAAGGGACATCTTCTGTCCTCCCACCTGGGGCTATATGGTCTGGGACCTTCCATCCTTGACCCCTCCACCCTGAGCAAGTTCCTGCCCCTGTGACTGGGAGCAAAGGGGTTATGCCCAGTGGGGTGAGCTGGACAGTCAGGACCAGGAGGCCAGGGAGGGAGAGAGGATTGGGTGACGGCAGAAAGACCAGATACCACATTGGGCTGCACCATCCAGACACAAGGTGTGCACACATGTGGGAAATGGAGTGAGCCCTGGTCAGCACCACGGTGTCTGTGGGACAGGAGAGCAGAAGAGGGGTCAGAGAGGGTGGGAGCAACTCTGCCTCCGTGCTGGGAGGAATAGTGTCCCCCCAACCAAATTCATGTCTACCTGCAACCTGGAAATGAAACTTGTTTGGAAATGGGGTCTTTGCAGTTGTATTTAAGGTGAAGACCTCAAAATGGGGCCATCCCTAAACCCAATGGCAGTTTAAAAAACAGCAGAGGAGACACAGACACAGAGGAGAATGGGGGCAGAGACTGGAGTGATGTGGCCACAAGCCCAGGGACGCCTGGAGCCCCAGAAGCTGGGAGAGAGGAAGGGGTCTCCCCTGGGGCCTCCAGAAGGAACTGGATATATCATAAATGGCAGAGTGGTGACCCCAAAATATACGTCCATGTCCTATCACCCAGAACCTATAAATAGATCATAGCTTAGCAATCAAGTGTCTGCAGATGTAATTAACGATCCAGAGATGACATAATTATACATCAGGGAGAGCCCTAAACCCAGTGACAGGTGTCCTCCTAAGAGGCAGCAGAGGAAACACAGACACAGAGGAGAAGCCACGTGGAGATGGAGGCAGAGACTAGAGTGATGTGGCCACAAGCCCAGGGACGCCTGGAGTCCCCTGGAGCTGGGAGAGGCAGGAAGGAGCCTCCCCTGGGGCCTGTGCAGGGAGCAGCCCTGAGACACCTGCAGCTCAGACCCCTGGGGGAGGGTGGATTCCTATTGTTTTAATCCCCCCATCTGTGGTCAGTAGCCCCAGGACACTAGGACACTCCCATGACCCCAAAGGCCCTGCCTTCCCCCATGGAGGACCACACACTTGTCTCCTACACCTTTGGACCCATTTTCCACATATCCTGATAAGGCTCAGGGGAGGTAAAGCTTGCAGGCTCAAAGCCCCAGAGACCTTGAACTCCTCTGCATCAGCCACAGCCAATTTCTCAGGACTCAGGTTCTGGGGGCACTGTCTCCGGGGCTGACCCCACCCTCCAGGACTCTCCAGGGAAAGCTCCCTCCCTTCCCTGGGGCTGCAGCATCCACCCCAGCCTGCCAAGAGTCGCAATCACTAGCCATTTCTCTGGGGCCCCCGGCCTTCCTCAGCAGGTGCGATTTGGAATCTGGGCCCAGTTCTGAAGGTCCAGGGCTGACCACGTCCGTGGGTTGCACCTGTCCTTCCTTTCAGCCGCAGCTTGGTTTCCAGCTCCTCAATTACGGGCGCGATCATGGGTGCATAGGCCTCTCCACGGAGCGCTTGCCATTTTCTTGTGTTCGAAGCTGGGTTCTCTTCTCGAAATTCTGTCATGCTGGAAGTTTTCCAAACACCTGACATGGTTTGTTCTGGAAAAACATGTGTCTGGGCTTCTTCCGTGTCAGAGGCGTGTGGAACTCAGGTATTTTTCCTTCTGGGCTGGCTCTGCTCTGACTTGGCTGCTGAGAGGGGAGCTGGGCTCACCCCCTTTCTTCACTCCTGTCTGTGCCCTACAGAGTGTCAAAAGCCAGCAGGCGGTTTCATTCTCTGTGGTTTCTTTTGTTGAGGTGGAATTTATGTATCAGCCTAAGTCCTCTTCACTGAGTGTGATATTTTCTCAGTTTGCCCCTAGCAGGTATTACCACTCCCTTCCCCACTTCTCCAAGCAAAGAGATGTATGGTGCCCTGATTTGACAATGGAATTTCTGAGAGGTGGGCTTCAGGCACGGCTGGTTCAAGGTGAGTCCACAGAGCCACAGAAAGGGGATTGGTGGGATTTCACCTTCTTCACCCCACACCGCCTGCAGGACCCATGCCCACACCCAAGGCAGGTTGTGTGAGTCCAAGCATCCTTTCTTCTACCAAACCCAGCCAAACTCTGTTCATGCCTGGAACTCTAGTACAGAAGGACTCAGCAAATCAAAACATCCACCTCGGGCCTGAAAAGGTCTCAACACATGTCAGACAGTGGGAGGTTAAGAGGTAAGGAGGATGTCTTGGCTGGGAAGTGAGTGACCCTGGGACACCACCGTGACAATTTTGGACAGTGCAGACAGGAGGTGGATTTTATCTACCAAACCATGACCTGAATGGACTCACCACTGTCACACCACTTCTTTTCTTGAAACAGAACACTTCTTTTCTCACTCTGTGCCCTGGGTAGAGTGCTGTGGCATCACAGCTCACAGCGGCCTCAGACTCTTAAGCTCATGTGATCCTCCTGCCTCAGCCTACTGAGCAGCTGGGACTACAGGCACCTCCCACAGTGCCCGGCTAGTTTTTCTATTTTTAACAGAGATGGGGTCTTGATCTTGCTCAGGCTGGTCTCAAACTCCTGAGCTCAGACAATGCCCCCACCTCGGCCTCCCAGAGTGCCGAGATTATAGGTGTGTGTCACCGTGTCCAGACTGTCACACCACCCTTACTTTACTTTTCAATATTCCTCCAGTTATGTCCACTCTTTTTTGTAAAATGGCTTGTGGTGTGGTAGTTCCTCAAAAAGTTCAGAGAAGAGCTAGAGAATTCATTCCTAGATATATGCTCGAAAGAAGTGAGAATGGTGATTTGCTTATTTATTGAGACAGAGCCTCAAGGGTAGAGGCTGGGTAGAGTCCCGGGGCGTCACAGCTCACAGCAACAGTGAACTCCTGGGCTTAAGTGATTCTCTTGCCTCAGCCTCCCAAGTACCAAGGACTAGAGGCACCTGCCACAATGTCTGGCTGTTTTTTGGTTGTAGTTGTTTTGTTGTTGAGTGGGCCCAGGCTAGATTCAAACCCTCCAGCTCCAGTGTGTGTGGCTGGTGCCTTAGCTGGTTGACCTACAGGCGTGGATTTGAACAGATCCTCATAGCATTACTGTTCCCAGTAGTCAGAACGTGAGAACAACCCAGATACCCATCAGCGGATCTGTGCACCATACACGCCGTGGAATATTACTCAGCTGTGAAAAGGCTCTGACGCCTGTGACAACATGAATCGACTTTGAAAATAGGACACTGAGTGAAAGAAATCAGACATAAAACACCACAGATTGCAGATTCCTTTTAATTAAACATACATAACATGCAAATTCATAGAGTCTAAAGAAATAGGTGCCTGCCAGGGGCTGGGGAGTGACTGGTTCTAGGGATGGAGTCTCCTTTCCAGGGAATAAAAATATTTCAGAATTAGACAGACGTGGGGGGGCACCTGACACACTCAATGTAATAAATGCCCCTAAATTGTTACCTTGAAATAGGTTAATATGCTTCATTTTATGTTTTTTTTTTTCTACTTTTATCTAAAAGAAGCAGTTTGTTCCCCTTGGCCTTCTCTGGGTTTATGGATAGGGGTAAAAGACGTTATCTGTGACCTTGCCCAGCACCCATTCACAGTTCAGCACAATATTGTTTAAGAACAGCAAAGAAGGAATATTGCAAAACTCAAAGAAGCTGGGTGCCCTCTGGGGAAAACAGAATTAAAATATAGCAGATGGAGAAATGACCAAATAAATGAACAAATATAAAGAGAAATAGCTGCAGGCCAGGAGGAGTGGATTTTTTTTGAGACAGAGTCTCACTCACTATGTTGCCCTCTGTAGAGTGCTGTGCTGTCATAGCTCACAGCAACTTCCAACTCTTGGGCTTAAGCATCATGCCTCGGGCTCCCAAATATCTGGGATGACAGGTGCCTGCCACAACGCCGGCTATTTTTTTGTTGCAGTTGTCATTCTTGTTTAGCAGGCCAGGGCCGGGTTTGAACCCGCCAGCCTCAGTATGTGACTGGTGCCACTGTGTTCGGGGGCCAAGCCAGGATGTTTTTATTTTTATTTCTTAACCAGCCCTCTCCTTGCAGATAAGCGGCAAACTGAAAAAGTCTCTGTGGCTCAGGGCACAGACGGAGAGCTAAAAAAATGTAAACTGCCAGGTGGAAGTCCTGGATTCCCCTGGATGAAGAACTTGACGGAAGATGGACTCGGGACGCCATCTGACTGTTCTCGGAGACAGAAGTGCAAGCAATTTAAACACGTGGAAAGCTATTCATTATCACTCATGACACAATATCCACAAATTTAAAATACACTGAAAAAAAGTGAGGTGGAGACAGACGAATCCAGGCTGAGGAACTGCTGGTATTCATTGAGCAGAGGACCAATAAATGGTTGAGCCTCTGCATAAAAACTTTTTCTTTTAAAATACACAGTTACCACATTCTATCTATCAGAGTGGTGAAAATTCACAAGATTGATCACATTCTTGGGTGGTGAAGTTCTCCAAAATGGGCGTTGCAAGATAGACAGTCTATTATGTTCCATGAAAACGGCAAAGTTTGGTCAGAACTGCACCTAGGAGAATCCAACCCTCCAGTGAATTTAACAACAGACGTTCAGAGGACTGGGACGTACTAAGGCCATGTGGTAGACAGAATAATGTCCCCAGAGATGTCCATGTCCTAATCCCATGTGGGAGACAGAATGATGTCCCCAAAGATGTGCATGTCCTAATTCCACGTGGGAGACAGAACAATGTCCCCAGAAATGTCCACGTCCTAATCCCACGTGGGAGACAGAATAATGTCCCCAGAGATGTCCACATCCTAATCCCACGTGGTAGACAGAATAATGTCCCCAGAGATGTCCACGTCCTAATCCCATGTGGTAGACAGAATAATGTCCCCAGAGATGTCCACGTCCTAATCCCACGTGGTAGACAGAATAATGTCCCCAGAGATGTCCACATCCTAATCCCGTGTGGGAGACAGAATAACGTCCCCAGAGATGTCCACGTCCTAATCCCACGTGGGAGACAGATTAATGTTCCCAGAGATGTCCACATCCTAATCCCACGTGGTGGACAGAATAATGTCCCCAGAGATGTCCACGTCCTAATCCTACGTGGTAGACAGAATAATGTCCCCAGAGATGTCCACGTCCTAATCCC
>CAUYON010193397.1:0-61583 GCA_963573935.1 Arctocebus calabarensis | reverse complement strand
CCTCAAGCTGCCACCCTAGGTAGAGTGCCATGGCATCACAGCTCACAGCAACCTCCAATTCCTGGGCTCAAGCGAGTCTCTTGCCTCCGCCTCCCAAGTAGCTGGGACTACAGGCGCCCGCCACAACACCTGGCCATTTTTTGGTTGCAGCTATCATTATTGTTTGGCGGGCCCAGGCTGGACTCGAACCTGCCAGCTCAGGTGTACATGGCTGGCGCCTTAGCCCGCTGAGCCACAGGTGCCGAGCCGAAATTCTTAATAATTCATGAAAAAGTGACCTTGCAAATCATGCAACCAGTCCTGCTAGGAACAGTCAATGTCTGACTATGTAGAAACATACCTAATTCTATAAATTTGTGTTTTAAAAAACTTTTGCTGGATAAGTCAGTATTTTGTGGTTCTAAAAAAAAAAATCAGAAAGTTTTACTGAAAACATTTTAATCACCTCCTAGTGAGAACAGTCTTCTGAAATCTCTCTAATTAGGATCAGAATTAAAATGAAATTTCTAAAGAGATGGATTACAAAATCTACTTGAAAGCGGTTTAGAAAACACAAAGCCTATGACACAGAAGGGGGGGGTGATCTCCTAAGCATATCCTTAGCTTCTATCATTCCTTGTGGCTCAATAACACTAGCAGGTAGAAAAGGTAGCCTCAGCGTCATCAGGGCCTCAGAAAGGTTATGAGCCCAGGGAAACCAAGAGTGCCCTTCCCTGGGAACCATTTTATCTTCTTGTTGGCTTGGGAAGCCATCGTATGGCGCGATGCCCAGTCAACCCTAATTCAGATGAATGTAGTTTCACAATTATTTTTAAATCCATAATTCCAATTTCTAACTAAGATACGTTTACAGTTGGACCACATTCAGGCATATAGAATAACCTAAATTAGTCTTAAAAAGCTTTATGTTTTTTCTTTCCTCAAATAGAGGTCCTTCTGGGATTAGCTTTAATGAATAGATGAGAATAAGGCATAATTAGCATATCAGTGATTTAACACATGCAGGAGAATAACCTTCCTAAGCAATTTAAGAAATGTATGTGTATAAAAACTCTCTGAGTTCTGTTTATGATTTTAATGTGTTCAACAAAACTCTTTCTCACGGATTCTTCAAAGGTCAGTTTTTATCCAGCCTATAGCTGCATTTTCACAAATTGTGAAGTTGAGAACTCCAAAATAAAGAGGCTTTTCTACATAATAAATAAAGGCACTCCATGGGAACACTTCACAATATCCAGGTTATGACTCATTCCAAATGTCTGCTTTTGCCTTTTGCAGTGAAAGATAGTTCCATTAAGTTGAGATCTATTTTTTAATTGTTATTTGTTTTGTGGTATTAAAAGTGGGGGAAAAAATCCTGGCTAGGTTGTTCAATGCACATCAAACTAGAAAAGAACGTTTAATCCCTTGGCCGGCTCACCTTCCTTTCTCTGTCACCAATTCCCTACCTCCCTGTAGTAAAAGAACCAGCCTTGGCTCCCCAGGCCTCATCTTCTCCCAAGGATGTCAGCTTCTATGACCTAGGAGTTACCCTTGACCCTCTGTCCTCTCCACCTTCTGCTAATGTCCAGTGTTTTCCCAAGTCCTATTAATTTTGTTGACAAATACTACTGAAATCTGTCCACCTCCCTCCATTCTACTGGCTCTACCCTGAGCCACGATAGACTTCCTGGAGCCATCATGCATCTCTGAGCCACCCCCACCCCTATAGGCAAGACAGCCCCCTAAAAATATGAAACTGCTTACATCACTCTCCAACCAAAACCCTTCAATGTTTCATTATCATTCTTAAGAAAGAGACCAAAAGGGTAAAAATAGGTTTTGAAGTCCTGCAGGTCTAACCTTCCCCACAATATCTCCCCTCTCTGTGGCTCAGATCCTAGGACAAAATATATTATTTTCTTGGAGACTCTTTCTTAGTCCAGGACCAGGTCCGGTGCTCACCTACATCACCTCACAGCTCTCCTTGCCATCCTTGAACTTTGAGGCACTGATAACCAAACGTTTGCTGGTAGGATGGTCTGATTAAGGTCAGTATCCCCTTCCAGGGTACAAATTTCCCGGAGTTGTTCTCCCCACCACCGCTCCATCTCTAGCCCTGGGCCTCCGAAGTTGGAGGTGCAGGGAGGAAGGAGCAGGATGACTCACCGCGCTCATGAGAGAGTCCAGGACACTGACAGCAAATGCTGTCCCACAGGCAAAGGGCTGTGTGAGGTACAGTTCTGTGTCGGGATCGTCATCATCGTCTTGGTCCAAAAACTGAACATTAGTATCATTCACTAGAAGAAGTGTAAAATAAGAATTAGCCTCGAAGACCACACACAGGCAGCGGAGCCAGAAAGAAACCAGGTTAGAGGCTGAGAACACTGAAGTCACTGAAAAGGAAACAAAAGCAAGGCAGAAGCCGTGGATGGATCTTTGGCAGTGGGACTCAACGGACTGTTCCCATGTGACTGTTTAAGCCTCTGAGACCTGAAGAGTGGCAAGTTCGAGCAGGCTTGCTCCATGGCAAGCTGCTGGAGGACCAGCACTGAGTGCTGGGCAGTCCTTTGGTATAGTTTTAGAATTAAGACCGAAAAACACTCTGGAGCGTTTTTTGGTAGCCAAGTCCTTTGAGAGATGGACATATTTCAATGATGCACAGCCATGCTGGGATGGTATGTTTAGCCACAAAGAAATAAAGCAACTTATTAGGGTAATCAGCAATGGACCCAGAGCGTAGCAAAGGCAGATAGCAGGGAATAATTCAGTCCCAGGTGTGACCCACAGCCTGTCCCGGGGACATGCCCAGGATCCAGGTCCACACCCCGCAAGCCCTGTTTAATACACAGGAAACCTCTGGTAGGATGGCTTCCTGGCTGTCTCCAGCCGTTCAGTGACAAGGACTTGCTTTGAATGTTGAGTTGCACGGGGACGCCCATGTTCTCCCTTTCCCCTTGTAAACAGCTCAGTCTTTTATGTGCTTCTGCTCAAGCAGACGCAGTGCTGAATGTGCGTTTCATTTCCATCGGAGGATTCCTCAAGGACTCCTCCTGCACGTATGTGCAGGCTGATGAGTTGTGTCACTCAGATGTCTTTAACTTATTAAAAGTTAAATGACAAATTAATTCAGAAATTATCAGTTTTGCAGAGCAAGTCGTAGAAGAAAATTAGGGGAGGGGGCACTCATGATTTCTGGAACAATCATTCCACATTTAGAAAGAGAACAAATGAGATTGCCTTTCTCTGATTCCCTTCTAAATGTGTCAGCAGCTAATTCTCTTTCGCAGAGTTATTGTTTTAATTTTTTTAAGCAACTTTCATGATAACTTTTTTTAAAAAAAACTTGTGTTTATTGTATGAGTCAGAATAAATGATAATAGTTTAAAAGGCTAGGCATGGTATTAGTGTTTGTAAATGACATCATCTTGTTTCCCTAGAGAAAGATCCAAATAGTGGAAATTCTCAGCTCTGTTCTTCCAAAGTTAATGACATCTAGGTCCCCATTGTCTCAGCAGTACTTGAATTGAGTTGGAAGTCCAAAACTAGTCTCTGACAACTAGGCTTTGAGTTCAGCCACTGTCACCACTTCTTTGGGTACAGCATTTTATCATTCTGTACTTTAGTTTCTCTGTAGAACAAGAACATCATAGCAACTGTCTCCTGAGGTTGTCAGAAGCCTGTGTGAATGAGGTTGGGCCTGGAGAGATGGCCCAGCATGTGGATCATTCCATGCCTAAGTTAGCTGCTGTCACTATTTCCCTTCTGATGTTAAACAGACATTATGCAAATGTCCAGTTTCTCTCTACCTCTCTTGGAAATATTCAATATATTGCTTGGAGTCTTTCAAGCTTTTTTTTTTTTTTTAATCCCCCTCTACTTGTCCAAAGGCATTTTTAGGCCACTGTTTAGTCCTTCCACTTGTGAGTCAAAAAATGTAAACTGGGAACCACCTGCAGATGAGTGTGGTTTTAAGTACTTGTACTAGCCACTGATAGTGTGCTTTAATACTCCATAAGGACCAGCATCTGTTACCTTTTTTCAAAAGGATGGGGAAAGGCTGGCATTAGACATAGAAGCAAAGTAACTCCAAGTAGGGAAAGAGGATGCTGGGTGTTCAGATGAGCTAGGGATTAGGGGCCATCAGAAAAGAACTCTAAGAGACTAGTCAGGGTTCATCAAAAATATTGCATATTGTTCTGGGATACCCAGTCTCAGAAGAAGAGCAATTACCATCACCTGAAAATTTCACTGAGCAGTAATTAGGTGGCACTGCTACATGGAGGGAGGTAAAGAAATGCTACTGCTTGACAGATCCTAAGAAAGACCTTAAGAGGCACCCATGTAATCACCCAGAATGTTTGTCGCCAAATACAGGTGGGAACAGTTGAGTTAAACAGCTTTAAACAAAGTTCTTTCTTGTGAGACTTCCAGGAGTCTTTGCCATGCTAACCTCAGTTGGGAATGTCCAAGTTGATGAAGACTAGAACATACCACATAGCTTAAAATACCTTGTCTTTCCCATTGACTCATGAATGGATGAATAAATTGTGGTATATGTACACCATGGAATATTATGTAGCCTTAAAGAAAGACGGAGACTTTACTTTTTTCATGTTTACATGGATGGAGCCAGAACATATTCTTCTTAGAAAAGTATCTCAAGAATGAAAGAAAAAGTATGCAATGCACTCAGCCCTACTATGAAATTAATTTAAAGCTTTCATATGAAGGCTATCACCCAATTATAGCACAAGAATGTGGGGAAAAGGGCAAGGAGGATGAGTGGAGTGAGGGTAATTGGTGGGACCACACCTATGGTGCATCTTAGAAGGGTGCAGATGAAACTTACTAAATGAAGAATATAAATATAGTTACTTAACATAGTAACTAAGAACCATGAAGGCTATGTTAAACAGTTTGATGAAAATATTTCAGATTGTATATGAAACCAGCACATTGTACCCCATTGCACTAATGTACACAGCTATGACTTAATAAATATATATATATCTTGTCTGTCCTTGGCACCCCTCTGTGTCTTTCAAAAGGCATTTTGCTGGCATGGTGTAATGCGGGACATATCTTGGAACATGCAGGTAGTCAATGTTTGTGGGGGATGTAGGAGGGAAAGTGTTCAGAGGAAGGCAGCACGGCTACCACCCAGGAAATGGTGCTCACAGCAGAAAGTAAGAGTGATGTGAACATCCTCCAGGCTCTGGGAGCAAAGAGAAGAAATCTGGCAAAGGACAAAAGATTTGGGAGAGTTAATTATGCTAAGCGAATACCTGAATTGTTGCTCAGATTGGGGCTATCAAACTTATTTTTGCTTCCACTAATCACAAATCAATATATCTGGGTTAGTCAGCAGCATATAAGTTCTGAATAGAAAAAAGATTGCTGGCAGTGATGACTTCTGAAATGCTGCCATAGATTTCCAAGATACATTCTTGGATGAATTTTTTTTTTTTGAGATTAATATGAGAGCACAAATGGTTAGGTTACCTTGTTTGCATTTCTAAAGTAAAGTTCAAGTTGTAGTTGAGTCCTTCACTGGGAGATGTGCTGTACACCCTTACATTGTGCCCATTAAGTGAGCGATTACCAATCCTGCTCCCCATCCCTTCTCCTCTCTCCCCATTACTTGAATTTAATTGTTTTTCCCTCATGGGGGTGTAGTTTAGTGGTTTATCTGTTGGTCTCATATTAGTATTGTGTTATTGGATACTTGCTTTTCTATTCTTGTGATACTTTACTAAGAAGAATGTTCTTCAACTACATCCAGTTAAAGACAAAAGATGTAAAGCCTCCATCTTTTTTTAATGGTTGAATAGAATTTCTTATTATACACATACCACAGTTTGTTAAACTAAGCATGAGTTGATGGACCCTTGGGTTGATTCCACATCTTGGCAATTGTGAATTGACCTGTGATGAACATTCTGGTGCAAATGTCCTTATGGTAAAATGATTTTTTTCTTCTTCTAGGTAGATGCCTAATTATGGAGTTGCAGGATCAAATGGAAGGTCTACTTTTGCCCTACAGGATTCTCCATACTTCTTTCCATGGAGGTTGTATTAGTCTGCAGTCCCACCAGCAGTGTAAAACTGTTCCCTTCCATCCATATCCACCTTAGCATGTGCAGCTGTGGGACCTTGTGATGTGGGCCATTCTCACTGGGATTAGGTTATGTGGTTTTGATTTGCATTTCTCTGATGATTAGGGATGATGAGTGTTTTTCATGTATTTCTTGGCCATTTTTCTGTCTTCTTCAGAAAGTAAGCCACACGAGCTCCTTGGGTTTCTCATGGCCCTACAGCTCTGAGAAGAGCAATCCAGAAACCTAGGCTTTTAGTCAACTACACTAAACATAAAAAAGACACCTCTCCCATGGCTGGAGAAAGAAAATAGTGTGGTACTCCTTGACCTGAATGAATCTGCTCCATCTACAACGATGCAGTGCTGAATGGTGGACAATTTATTCCATAGTTTCTAGACATCTTGTAAGCAAGATTACTATAATTTTGAAATATATTTTGGGGGCCCAGAAAATGGAGCATGGGTTTCATTTGTGAGTCATTTAAAGGGAGGTGCTCCCACCTCTCTATCCAGCCCTTCGCTGAGCAGCACTTTTGCTGTCTCTATTTAGAAGATCTATCTCCAGTTGTGACACCTGCTACTGCTGGGTGCCCACCTTGGTGTTATTAACCAAGTCTTGGGGAAGGGCCTGACAACTGCAATCATGACCAGAGGGCTTTGTCTTGCAGACACTGTGAATCTCCCAGAGAGGGCTCCGGGGTGGGGGCTGGGAGTCAGAAAGATGCTGTGCCTTGGCGTCTGCCACCCTCACCCTCTGTACCCTTCTTGAAAGCTGGCTTTAGTAAGAAAGGGTCCCCTAGGAGCCAGCTGTTTTTACAGCTTCAGAACCAGAGCTTCTACGAAAGGGCCTAGTAGGGGGGAAAAGGCAAATAAAGTCAGAGTAAAGGAAAATAAACAGCTGGAGGGAAGGCACCGTCTTAGGTTTCTTATCTTGAAATTTTGATATTTCTCCTTTGACTTCCTTTAAGATCTGTGAAGATGTGTCAGTCAAACTGACAGTGTGTTGGAAGAGGAATAGAAGGGAGAAGGCGGGAGAGTGGGGTGACAAAAAAAAGTGTGTTGAGGGGGGAAGGCTCAGGCTGCCAAAGAAAACGCATTAGAGCAAGGATGCTTTGGAAACAACTGCCAGGTCAGATGGGTGTGATCAAAGGTTTACTGATGCTGTGTGGGGAAAAATCATTAAGAAAGGGCAGAACAAGACAGTCGATTGCAACCAGAGCCACAAATAAAACACATTCAAAGCAGTGCCATGGGGTAGCCTTTCTGTTACAGCGGTGAAATAAAAAAAAAAAAAAAACCAAGCTGATGATAGTTGGAAACACCAATAACAGAACAAAAGGAGATAGTGATGTGAAGGAAAACAGTGCTTCTTACCCAGTTCAGTTATCATTAGAATGTGCGTCCCACTGTTTTTTTCCTGATTGACTGATACCAAAGGCAACTTGCCCGGTTTAGCTAATGGGATACGGCATTTAAGGATTGGGGAAAGGGAGTGGAGGAAAGTACAGAAAAAGAAGAGAGTGAGGGAATAACAGAGGAAACATTCTTAAGGAAAGGGACCCAGGAGGGACCAGAGGTGGTTTGCATTTGCCCTGTGGGGGAGAGGCCATTCTGCAGCGTTGCAAATTCACAGATGGCAGCAGGGGGTGCTGTGGCCAGGTTAAAAGTTGGAGTCCTCTGGTCAGCAACCATGGCCTTCAAAATCTCATCCTATTTTGGACCAGAATGGTATTTGCTGAAAATGGCCTTTGGCTGAGAAGTTCAACTAAGATAGGTTACGTTTGGTGTTATTGCTTCTACCTCATTCTCAGAATAGGTTTGGCTTAGACCTGAAGCTCTGTATGTCAGTGGAGGGTTCAGATCATAGGCAAGGTCCAGATAGAATGCTCCAAAGAGGTGCTTCCAGTGAAAATCACCAGAAAGAATCCATGGACTAAGCCTTCATGAATTTATGCCCCCAAATACATCTCATGCTCTTTTAAACTGTGACCAGCATGAAGGAATCTGTTTATCACAGAGGTAAGACCAGTTTTCCTTTTGGGTAACTGGCCATAGGTTCTACCCATATGTCTCTCTAACTCCACCCCACACTGGAACAAACCCCACTAGAACCTACAAGGTTGAAAGGGCTAAGAAACAGATCAACCTCCTCATATCCTACATGGTCTGGAAGAGAGGACAAAAACTCCCCCCCAAAGCTGACATTGACCCCTACCTAGTTCAGTGATGATGGGGATGTTGACTCCAGTTGTGATGGATGGCTGGCGTAACATCCCATGCACTGGGCTGTTATCTGGAGAGGATCTATCCATTCCTGGAGGTGTGAACCCTAGTGGGAAGGAAAGAGGGGAGGAAGAACAATCAAAGAAGTGGAAAATTTGGAAATAATGATAGTACAGTGTGTATACACAACCCCAAATATGTAGCATATGCATTATTTACAGGTCAACAATTACCTCTTCCAAGATAAACTCTGATGAGCTGTTTTTCTGGAGGACAAATAAGCAGACCATTATAAGTAATTCTAATTCACTAGTTCCCTAAAAATCCAAACTCTATGCCAATTGTTTATCTTGTTTGTAGACTTTGGTTCCCTGGTCCCCCTCTGCATACAAGAGGAATTAGCACTGACATACCCTTGAAGTAATGACATTGCAAAGTGAACAGAGAAATGCCTAACACTTCTGGCCCGAGTATGAGATTGGTCACCTCTCTCTTCCCAGGCCACAGCAACTATGGGGAACTGGTTTCTATGGAGATGAAGGCTGGACAGCAGCTCTGGACACACCCACAAAGCACTCTGAGTGAACAAAAAATAAAGTTGTGTTCCATTAAGTCCCCATTCTTGCTGTCCTTATCACAACATAACCTGACCTATCCCAAATGTCACCTTAAACCAGCTGATCACCTGTCCTTTGGCCCAGGTATGACTTAGGCCTGGGGTTTTATCTGCTTGGGGGGTTTTAGGAAGTGACTGCTTGCTCTTAAGAAAAAAAAACATAGGAAGAGATTCGCCTTTAATTTACATTAAACATTGTTTATATGTCTGTGGTACCTGGATACGGTACAGTAATCTGGAACTGTTGCAGCCATTTTGCCATAGGGTGAATACAACTGAGGACAAAAGCACCTTAGTGACCTGCCCATTGAACCCCAGGAAGACCTGAACTGAAGCTCCTGGGGCAACCAGCTCCGGACCGTCTACCTTACGCTTTCTTACTAACGGAATTATGTACTGGGGGTGCCAAAAACACGTAGATGCTTTTTTAGAGACTTTACCTATACATTACTTTTCAAAGCAGAATTGAATTATGGCAGCAATGTATAGTATGATGTTTGCTCAAAACATGGCATGAATCAAATGCATGCTAGTGTCACTGTCACTCTACGACAGGCAGGACAATTAAAGAAAAGACAGGAATGTAGTTGTCGGTCAAGGAGCATAAAATCATTTTGAAGTGGTATTTGAAATCTGAGAACATTGTGTAAGGATCAGGACAACAGAGGTGTAAGTATAGGGGACCTTAAAGGATGTAGCATACCACAGGCTGGCTACCCAGGTGGCACTTCGGGAGGAAATTGAACCAGCTGGCACAGTGATGCATGTACAAGTGGACACTGTGGTCAATGCCGCTCAAGCTGGTGATAATCACCAGTGTCTGGATGCTCATGGTAATCGCCTTGAGCACCTCTTATAATTTCAGAAGTTAAACATGACTTGTATTCATCCTTTGTTATCAGTATACATTGAGTATTACAATTTTAATATAGATTTTCCTTTCTTAAAATGTGTATACTTTTTTGGCACACTCTGTGTATATCTTTATTCATACACTCTCTCTATATATATTTAAACATATATACACATACACATCTATGAGGAGTTTTCGTACAGTAAAAATCCTAACTGATGCGTGTGTATATGTGTGTGTATGTGTGTGTGTATACATATATATATGCCACTTGATATGCCACTTGCTTATGGTCAACCCCTTGAACTTCCCAGCATGGCAAACACCAACCTCATAAGGTAATGGAGGCACAGAAAAATTGGAGTGCAACCTGCTTGGTTTATGATTTTGTAGTTTGGGATATTTTTGGTTCTCATGCCCAAGTCCTCAGTATATATCAGGATGGGCTTGAACCAACCATAACGTCAAGTTTAACCCAAGTGACTGCCTCTTTAAGGATGTGCACAGGAACAGAAATATGAGAAACTCATTCATCTCATACTTTCATTTGCTGAAACTACATTTTTCCAGGTGAAGCAAATGGCAAGTGGTACCATCAGCTCTGTGCTGGCAGCAAGGCCCAATTTGCTCTCCCACCTTATAGGACAGACAGGTATTCACATTCACTTCGGTTTCTCCTTCTAGCCCTTGCTGGTTGCTCCATGGATTTACTAATGAATTAGTAACTTATATGAGCAACATCACTTTGCTGAGTTTTGAAGGATAAAACTCCCAGTAAATTACGAGGTAACCAGATTAACCAGATTCCTGACTCACGCCCCAGCACTGTAACAAGATGGCTGAGTCTGGCATTTTGGTTAGGTGCGAATCAGGAAGGAAGTGACAGGTACTCAGGAACTGCCTGTTGTTTTGGAAGTGCATAATGCATGAAATTCCAGACAAATATAAAACAGTTTTCTTATTTTCTGCTCTCCTGTGTATAAATTTCTTATCATCGAGTGCCATACTTTTAGAAAGCCAAAAAGAAAAAAAAAAAGTTTTACTTAGTATCAGGTCCCTGGTTGCAGTTGATTTTGTTTTTTATATTAATACACTGTGAACAAGGTAAGTCATTTTGAGTGACATCATGGTGTCCATCTTTCTCAACTTTTCTGGCCAACCACATAACCAAAAACGTGCATTTTTAAATGCTAGCCATTTTCTTCTCCTAGAATGGTGAAGGAGGAAACTAAACTGTTTTCATTAGAAGTTTCATTCAAAAGCATGAAAAACTCCAAGTGACAGCTGTGCAGATTCAGTGGAGGTGACGTTTCTGAATTTCTTCAACTTGACAAGTAAACACCTTAAATCGGTAATGCCATATGCATAATACATGGCCTGTATTTTGACATCCATCATCAAATGCTGACTTGAGAAAATACGGGTTTGTACGTCAAGGAACAGCACCCATAAAGCAGGGAGAAATGCAGGTCACACAGAATTAGGAAAGCTGTATTTCATTACAGATTCAGCAACAAGCCAAAGCATCCTTTTATTTTATCTTATTTAAAGATTCCATTTTCAGCTGTGAAAAGACTCAATTCCTTTGCATGAAACCTTCATTTAGAAATGACATGCTTGCTTCATAGTCCGCTTTCATTTTGCTTTCATATTCCATTTTCCCCTTCGGTCGCCGAGCCTGGTTCCATTAGCATCTGCCAAGTGACAAAGTATGGTGGGTGCCCAAAGACATCTTTCTATTGAGGGCCTGTCCCTCTGCTTTGCATGACCCTAAGGAAAGCGTGCTTTTGTTGGCAAGAAAACTTCAGCAGGGTTCATGCCTGTTTTTGTTACCCTACTTTTCTAGTTGCACATTTTAAAAGCAAGGGGTACTGACAACCAGAAAAATAGATTTCTTTTTTTCCCCTTGTATAGAGCTGTGTTAAAGATGAACAGAATTTATTAGTGTTTCTTAGGGGTCCTAATATGGGCAAATTGTAGTCTGAAATGGCAGGACTGACCTAGATCGCCCAAACGACCTCAGAGAGGAAGAAAATTCAGGCACCTTCCTTCCTAAGGGATGAGGATATCAACCTTTGACACCTGATAATGGCATGTTCCCTATTCATCATGTCTACCATTGACAAAAGGGCAGGTCTATATGTACATGTCTCTGGGGGACCTGCTGCCCACCCCATTACTGTTTGTGGCAGTGGATACATCTTTGGTTGCACTTGAAGTCTCTCTACATAAAACAATGTTCTAGTTCTGCGTATGAAAGCACCGGCACGTGGGATATACCCCAGGGATCTACAGCGAGGGAACAGCGGAACTGGGAAACACTCCCTTCATTAGCTAAACTAACACTTGGGAAATTAATTTTAGAAACAACCACTTAGTTTGCCAGAAGAGATGACTAAGAATATCAGCGTTGGAGAAA
This sequence comes from Arctocebus calabarensis, assembly GCA_963573935.1. NCBI lineage: Eukaryota > Metazoa > Chordata > Mammalia > Primates > Lorisidae > Arctocebus > Arctocebus calabarensis. The sequence continues at coordinate 49,393 of CAUYON010193397.1, read as the reverse complement.
TGGAATGGGAAGACCTCGGTTAAGAAAAGACTCAAGTTTAAATTATCTATATTCCAAGTTCTTTCTGGGATGGGCTTCTGATTTCTTAGATGCATCATTGCTCTTGGTTAGCCATGACCACGGGAGGCAAGTTATGTGCTAAAAATGACTCCCTAAGAACACCTGAGCTTCTTAAATTAAAGGTCCCTCCCTCTTCCAATCTTCAGCGGCAGATTTTGTTATCTGTTTTATTCATTTTGCATAAGGTACAAATGCCTTGACCAACACTGCCTCAGGACAAATATTCTTACTCCACACGCTGTTTAAGAACTTTAGGGCAGAGACTGGGTTGTCCCTTGCTTGGAACTACCCAGATAATCTACAAAATGCATGGCACATAAAGAAGAAATAGAATAGTTACAAGCACTGGCTTTGAAATCTTGGGTTCAAATGCCAGCTCATATATCCATGAGCCATGTAACTGTAAGCATTGCACAGACTGTCTCCAAGTCTCTGTTACTTCATCTATAAACCAGAAGTACTGCCTACATAGGACAATTGTTGGGACAAAGTAACTCATTCAAAATATTTAGTACAATGCCTGGTATGAAGCAAGTACACCCACATTCTGGCTACTAATGCTTGTATTTTATTAGATATACAATAGATATTTGTGGATCACCATCCGTTCCCAATGGATAAAGAACCGAGGAAGCAGGTGCTAGATAGAGAAAATCCCAGAAAATTAATGAGAGGGCAATAAGCATTGTATATATATTTGGTATAATTAATCAGATCAGTCCTGTAATAGAAATTCAGCCCAAAATATCTAAGGAAGGAGGAGTCTGAATATGGAATGGCTAGGTATGTTCAGGTATGTTAAGAAACTGATGGCCTGTCTTTATACAAGAAAAGACAAGAAAGTGTCCTTATTCCTCATGGAAACTGCAGAATCTCTCTGGAGCCTTCTGTTTCTTGGAGTTAATTTCCTACTTCCCTCAATTATTTAGAAGCACAGATTCCCCTTTTGTTTCTCGGCCTCCTGGAATGATTTTCACTATTCTTGAAATTCCTTTCCAGCATTTGACCATCAGCACTCCTGTTGGGTTCAGCTAAACCAAGTCAGTGGTGTCTGGTGTTCTTTTTATGATCCTGGTTAATGCCTGGGTCTGACAGTACTGGGCCTCTCCCAGGGAAGGTTTGGGAAGGACATGTGTCTTTTAGTAAAATGTTAATTCTAGCATCAATGAGGATGGCTTGGAATTAAAGAATGTAATGCAAACACTTGGCCTATTCTTAAGAGGAAGAAGGAATGACACACATAACAAGATGATCACTACATTTCATTTTTTTAATGATTGTTTTAGGGGCTTGCTGTATGCATATATGCATTACCATGCAGCATCTAAGAGGCATCATGAGTCTCTAAGTAAAGAAAAGCTATGACTCAGACAAAACCTACAAAGGGAATGGCTAGAAAAGGGTTCCAGGGCAAAGAAAACACAAGTGCATTAGAAAATGGGAAAGGGCCCATCTCTTGGTTTGTATGGGACTCAAAGCAAAGGCGAGAAGGCTCTAGATCTAGACTGAGTGTGATCATTGAGAATGAAGAAAGGCAAGTGATGCCTAAAATAGAACCTCAAGAAAATAGAGAGTACTAAGAATCATAACAGCTGACATGTCTCGAGTCTTACTATGCACTCAGTTCTGTCCATATAATAACTTTAGCTCTCAAAACCATCCTGTGTAGATACTCCTATTTTATAGGGGAGGAGGCCAAAGCACAGAGAAGGCAACTGACTTGCCCCTGGGCACACTTCTAGGAATGAGCAGATCTCACATTGGAACCCAGCCAAACTAATCCCAGAGTCGTCCCTAAACCACCACACCAGACAGCTTCGTTTTATGTGCCAGACTGTACTAAGAGATTTTTTTCATGGGCCACCTCATTTATTCCTCATAACAGCACTATGAGTCTAGGGACTGTTAATATTTCCATTGTGTAAAAGAGGCAAAAAGGATTCAGAGCAGTTGAGTAACTTGCTCAAGCTTATCCAGCTGGTTAGTGGCAGATCTGAAAGCCACAGCTGGGCAGTGTGACCTTAGAGTCCAAGGATGACTACCCGTGCCGTACCCTCTGTGTGCCTGCTGGTCTCTCCCTGCCAGGCATGTTTGAGGCCCAAGCTAGTCTTACTTTTTTATTGTTTTCACTTTTAAACAAAAGCAGATAACAACTGGGACCCATTGTAGTTATGCTTAACTTGCTTTGGTATAGCAGCATGCACAACTCAGTACATATAATAAATGCTTTATTACAGTGCTTTTCCATGGGGGAAACACAAAGTACTTTCTAAATCTTCCCTAGTTAAATCCCCAAGCTTTTCCAGGGAGAGAGGGAGATGGAAATTCTTATCAATCACCTCCCTTCGAAGAGATGGAGAAATGAAGGTAAGTGCTTCTCCCACCCCCATAGACTTAACATAAAAGAATTGGTTCAAATGGCAGGCCAAATTATCTTTTATTGTGTGCATATAAATGATGGTTAGGAATCCATATGCTGCGTTAAACGAGGGAAATAAATTAGGCCGAGTCATCTAGGTTTGCTGAGACAGGTATTCAATATGAAGTTGTAAAAGGAAAGATCACCGTTAAAAATGATCTATAAAGACATGTTAAAAATCAAGAGAAACATCTCATATTACATCATCCAGGAGATGAATTAAATTTCCTGTTAATGCCAGGGGGGAAAAAAGTCCCAAAGCCAAATGTCAGATGAAGCACAGATCAATAAAAATATTTTGATAAGTAAATGCAACAATGCTATTTAACACATGATTGGCAACCGCTGAAACATAAATTATCCAAATCTCCCATTGTTGCTTATGGGAAAATTATGCAGATTAGGACTTGATTAGGCTTATATCATGAGACTCAATTTGGACTTTTAATCTATTAAGCTCCAATAAATGAGGCATCTGAATAGCTCCCCTGAGCAACTACAGTAATAGCCACAGCAGTCATTTCTGCAGTATGTATTCCAGCAAATTCTTCAGCAGTGGAAGGAAAGAAAATTCCATGTAGAGAAGCATAGTCTCTTTCTAAGTTGTAGGGAAAAAAACATACATGCACACCAGGCTGATTGGGGAAATATATTTTCAGAAACGACTACAAGAAAAATCTGACCGAAGGAAAAACCTCACTTTAACCTTGTAATATTTTTTCATGGTAGTTTGCAGCAGCTTCCTGCAGAACCGGAGTCCAGAGTCAGAAAAGCCACATCGCTGACCATGTTTACTCAATAGAAAATGATTATTTACCAACGTGGCAGCTTCTTCAAACACTATCCAAAAGGTACTGCGATTGACCAATTTTCACGGAGGAGCCTGTGATGGGAGACGCCCACTAGGTGCTGGAGGCCAATGTCAGAAAGGGAATTGGGGAAATTCGCCTGCATATTTTTGACTTCATGGTTATCTACTTTATGCTAAATAGCCCCTGTGCTTGGTAGGGAAACTGATAACTGTCTGCTGCCCAGAAGAGAAGGATGGAGCTTGCAAAGCACAGAAATAGACAATTCTGGGGAATCTAAACCACGCTGTTGAGTCTCTACTGTTGTTTTATCAATCGCTTTATGTTAGAGACATAAGAGCTCTGGAAATCACCTAATAAATCCCTCCAATTTTGCAGATGAAGAAATTGAGGCTTACAGCAGAGAGGTTATTATATCCAAGGTCATGGAACCAGTTAGTGGCAGAACCGGGATAGTTGGTATCTGTTGTTAATCGACTTCCTTTCAACTCTTCTCCATGTGAGGAACCCAAACCACAGCGTCCCCACCCTGAACACGGGAGAAGCAACAGGAAGCCAGACCTCACAGGGCCCCAAGATGGTCCTCCACCATCCAACGTACACCACTGGTTTAGAAATGGGCCTGTCCCCCTCAAGCTGGGGTCAATCCATGCTCTCCTCGGGGTCTTATTTAGAAGACTCTAAAACCCTGTGGCTGCAAAGCCAAGAGCCTGTGAGTGTGGAGCTGCTGGTAACCATGTGCCCCACCATGGGGTGAACGAAAATGAGAAATGAATCAAGAGCTCCTGCACCTCAATGTGCCTAAAGCCACAGACTCACCAGTTTTAGAACTTTCTTCTTACTTAAGCCTTTATGAGTTGGATTTCACGTGCACTCAAATGCTCCAACTAGTACAGTAACGGAGAAAAATCGCTGTTCTTTTTGTGCTGAAATGGTTCATGCACATTGGATTTTCTACTGAAACACCATGATTGTATCTTTATTCAAGGTTGCCTGTGTGTTTCTGGTGACCAGGGATAAGATCTGGAAGTACTAACTGCCACCCACCCCCAAACCCCGTATTTCTTTCTATTTACAATAAGGAACATTGACATTTTTAGTGGTACATTTTTCTAGAGACTGTGTTTGATTAGCACTTTGCACAGCTGGCTCCACCCACTATAAAGTGTCTCCTCCTTTTTAGGGTTTGTATTTTGGGTCTGACCCAAAATCAAAGCAAATAAACCAGCCAAACAAAACTTCTCTGTGGTTATTTGCTCATTAAGCGTCATAAAATGTGTTTGGCACTTAGACACGTGCCACCCACATTTGCAAGAGTTGTCTCTCTAATCAGAGGGTCTCTTTCCTCAAAATTAGCTTACAGAATTTACTGTCTAATATCTGTCTCTCAGGGGAGCTGCTGAATAGAAGGAAGGAAGAAAAGAATAGACCTAGTCACAACTCAAATGCAACAAAACCTGCAGATTTGTAAAGAACCTACTGTTCACGGGGATTGACGTCTCCATCTAACCAAGAACTCACAGTGCCACAGAGCATTTCCGCATCTCAACTTTTGAATATTACCTCTCCTCACGTCATCTTCCAGTTTTAAAAATAAGACATACTTGGGTGATACAAATTAAATAGCTTAGACTTTTACCCACACTTTGTTCTAAGCAATTTCACTTTTAAAAATACATGTACAGTCGCAATTTCCTACTATAAGATCTGGCTGCCATGTTCTTCATTCACAGTTATTAACTAACAATCTTAAATCAAAAAACAGCATGAATGTCTAATTTTAGGAAATCCATTACGTTACATACACATTCACTAGAAATAATGAAGAAAAAAATTTTTAATGAAAATATGACCAGAGAAAAGTGGTCCTGATAAAATCTCTGTGGAAAACCACAGGTCACATACTAGTATGTATGATCCATTTTTTTGAGGGCAAAAGTATTGATATCTATGGACATAAGACTAACATATTAACTTTCTTGAAAGGTATAATTATAAGACTAACATATTAACTTTCTTGAAAGGTAAAATTATAAGAATTATGCATTGGTTGTTTATGTAAGCTGTGAAATTTTCTAAAATGAATGTTTTATTTGTGTAATGAGAACAGATATAAAACTTATAATTTAATAGAAGAAAAAACACTGGAATCTTGAAATCTCATGCGAGCTTTATGGGCTGACAGTGGCTGGTTGGCGTCATGAATGGACGTGCCTTGTTGACTCTTAGTATCTGAGAGGTTGTTGAGCACCCAATTGATTTGGCAGTTGGGAGGACTGAAGCTTTGAGATAGAAGCAAGCAGTTCAAGGTTCTGGAGGGACTTCAGAAGAATAAGGCCCTATAAAAACCACTCAATTGCAAAGCAGAGGCCATACACGTATGTAAAGCACTCCTGGGCTATGAAAAGTTTAAGAAACTGGTTAACGTAGCCTTCACCTCACTTACTTAATTGTTGTGTTAGGACATTTATATTCTACTCTTAAAAGATTTGACATTTACCCTTGCCTGTTAACCAGTTTGATGTAAGCATTCCAAATTGTATAGAAAATCAGCACATTGTATCCTGTAAAGGCATTAATGGACACAGTTATGGTTTAATAAAATAAAAAAAGAAAAGTCCAAGAAATGCCACAGGTCCTAGGCATACAATGGAAGGGAGGGGCAGATAGAGCTGGTTTCCAGTGCAGATGAGAGTAGTACCTGTTAATTCTCATCTCTGGTCCCACAGAGCCTCCTCTCCCTCAGAAATGCTGCCCCTCACTTCCCTCCCAACCCAGCTCCTACCCCTTCTCTGCCCCCTCTAGGAAACCTACCATGCTAACTCCTCACAGCCAGTCAAGTCACGTAGATATCTTCCTCTACCCTTTCCCATTCCTGTGACTCACTATTTCAAAATGTATGAATTACTACTAAATAATGTACTAATTACTACATACTGAGGTTTAAATATTTTTAAGCATCTTTAATTTTTTCTTTTTTGTCTTCATGTTCCTATTGGATTCCTCAATTGCAATATGGCATAGAGTTTTCTTTATTATTTCATTATTATCATTATATTATTACTATTATGCCAGATTTTTCTTGATTGTATTATTTATTCTTTTTTTTGAAATTTTATTTTTTTATCGTTTTTATTAAATCATAGCTGTGTACATTAGTGCAATCATGGGGTACAATGTGCTGGTTTCATATACAATCCGAAATATTTTCATCAAACTGGTTAATGGCGCCTTCGTGGCATTTTCTTGGTTATTGTGTAAAGACCTCTATATTCTGCATTCAGTGGGAGCCTCCCTCCTTGTTGCCACCACAAGAGGACAAAGCAGTTTGCCACTGACATGGGGTCTCCTCCTTCATGCTGGATCACATTTCCAGTAAACGAGAGGCTTACTATACCAGGGAAAAGGCAAACATATACATTACGAGACATCTATATGAAAGGGATACTAATAAAACACACAGAAATCCCTCCTTGTGCTGCCAAGACCATATACCACTTTGTTTCCATTACATCAATTTTTTTCTCCCCCTTTTGGGGCATTAATCAAAGAAATGCAAAGAGCTCATTAAAGTGATAGATTGACTGAAAATGTAACCACCTTTTCATTATAAACAGTTTCTTTATGTTCTCAGTGCTATGGGCTTTGTTTTTTAGCATTTGTCATGTAGTTCAAATGTCCTTTTACATTTAAAACACCAAATGCCGAATGGGCCCCAGTTGTTTGGTTTAGTATGAATCGATGGCCAGCGTAGCAAAAACCAGAGCTACAGAATCACAAGCAAACTAAAACATCCATATCTTAAGCTCACAGAAAATTAAGTAGCTGTAAAAGATGGATTTGCCAAGTGAGCCAAGGCACCGCCATGCAGTGCAGGAAAGCAGAACCTTGTCACCAACAACTTCTCAGCCCGTCTAGAGACAAGAAGCCAGGCCCAACACAGCTGTAGAGGTCCCAAACACTTGAGAGTTCTTGAAAAGAAATCATTTTAGTGTTTTTTTTTCTGTTAAGTGTTAAGGGGTTTCCTATATGTATATTTATGCAAACAGATGAATATGCAACTGGGACCTTGGATCATGGGGTCAGGCATTCCCACACACATACACACAGATCGTCCTCAGAGGAGGGCTTGACTCATGCTGGTTTGATTCTGAGCAAATCTCTTCAAAGCACGATCAATATTTTCTGATGACAACCAAAAAGAAGCCACAACATCATGGTTAAGAACTTGAACGCTATAGCGAGAACAAGTTTTAAGTCCTTTCAGCTTTGAATTTTATGATCCAGGGCAATTTATTTAAATTCTGTGTCTCAGTTTTCTCATTGGTAAAATGGGAGAGCAATATGTCATGAAGATTAATGAGTAAATAGTAATAATAATAATAATACAGAAAGCTGTTTACAGCACTGCGTGGCACAGAATAATATAAGTACCAACTTATGACTATTTACAGAGTTGATGGAGAAAACAAAAAACATGGCTTTTAGCTCTAGGTCACCTCCTAACTCTTTGTGAAAACCTAGAAGGATTCAATAGCTTGCCCAACCTCAATTTTCCCAACCATAAAACAAGGTACAGGCAATGCCCCAAATCCCATCTAATTATCGTGCATCAGACATAATATGGGAGCCATTATAATTCTGGTTTTAGTCACTCAATACTCAGGAATGGCTGTAAAAGATTCATTCATGGGGTTGTTTTTGTTTTTTTAAGGAAGTGGAAGATGGAAGCCCTCTCTTCTGCCACCCTATCACATAGTCTGTATCCACAAACACAATGATATATGCATAAAAGAGACACACTTTAATACCTTGTGTGCCATCACAACCGTGTGGCTCCCATACCACACCTGTAGACATCACATCATACCTCCCTGCTGAAGCATCACCTAAGGCATGGTCCTCCTTCCAGGAGCCGGGTACCCAATCCATTTGCTAACAGTCAAAATAAGTTCATTTCTTGCTTTGTAGTCATAGTTGTGGCACCCACTCTGGCCCTCAGTTTCCTCATCTGTAAAGTGGGGATGACTCTAAGTCCACTCTCAAGCCACAAATTTTAAAACTAAGCTCCTACAGAATAAACTAGCTGGAGGAAATAGGAAATTCTCCCTTCAGACCATTTTACAAGCTCTGGGGCAAATCTTGCTTTCCGTTCAGTGTTACTCTTTTGCCTGGAGAATGAAACTTCAGTGCCCAAACCAAAAAGAAGGATGTCTTTCTCTAAAGTTGCTCTAATGGCCGAGAAAGCCATAAATAACCAGTTATTAAACAAACACTATGGGCTAAAGGAAGAGAAACCACCACAATTAGGCCCCAGAGGCATGCAGGCACAGTACAGAACGGTGGGACTCTCATAATCCTGGCCATATATTACCAACTGTTCCATTTTCTTGAAGTTATCTTCATAATCAAGATGCTATCCCAGCCGTGGTGGGCTTTAGAACTATTTTTAATTTTAATTTAAAGAGCAATTAAAGAAAGACAATGGATACGTGGGATAATAAAGTAAGTGATTAGTAGCATGCAAATGACAAAGGCTTAATGATAATATGGTTCTAGTCTCCAAAGGGCTTGTCGAGAGAAACTCCTTTCTACATGTGGTTGTTCAGCTAATGTGTCTCAACCCACAATTACAACATTGCTGACACCATTAACCAGTGAAACAACATCACTTCGCGAAATCCTTGTTGTCTCATTAAAACGGAAAGGGTCAGGTAATTTACCAGCCTTGTATGTCTAGTTTTGTTGTTGGTAATTAGCAAACATTACCCAGCATGGACTCCCACTGGGAGCTGGAGAAACTTTGTGAAATATTAAAGAGGAAAGTCTTTATATTTCATTGGAAAATTGAAAAGAAGTGCAGTAATATTCTTGCATTTAAGAGAAGGAAAAAGGAACGTGGAACCTCTTTAACTTAGGGAGAAATATTCAGAATGCACTCCCCAAATCAAGAGGCTGGATCACAAAATACGGTCTGCATCCCTGTTTACAAAAGGGAGTCAGAGAAGGGAGGACAGGAAAATTGCAAACTTCGTTTTTATTGTTCTTAAGTTTCTTGACTTTATCTCCTGGAAATGAAGGAAAGAGGCTATAAAAAGTTTGCTCCTAAGAACACCTTAGGACTTAAATAAGCACCAGAATTGTTTTTTCAAAAAAATTTATTTATGCATATATTTTTATAGGTAGAGAAAGAAGAAATACATCTCAGGGCCTGGAATTTCTGCCTCCCTGCTTTATAATGGAAGCCACCACACAGTGGAACTGAGACCCCGCCCACAACCGTTGGCCAGCACTTGGTGTGTTGACAGGGAGCAGAATGGTATCTTATTCTTTAAATGGAACTTTTGGAACATAAAACACATTCCAATAAATGTGAGCAGAAAATTATGAATTCATTAAACTACTTTGGTATCTTGTGCTATATATACTATTTATATTCCGACTACTGTAAAATATGCTTTAATATCTTTAGGCAACTATAAGGACTTAAATATTTATAAAATGGCTAAAGATAAAGTATGACCCTCTTATTCCTACATACAGATGATGTAAGGCGTGCAATCAAAGACAATAACACTCTCTGCCCATTTGTCATCTTAAAGGAGCCGATCAACGCACCATCCCTCGTGTACCATCTACATAAGAGTTGTTGCCAACATAGGCAACTCCAGAGGAGCCTTGGCCTTAAGAACTACCTAGAGTGCTATAGTTCATAGACAACAGGGCTTTCTGAAAATGGAGACAAAACAATAAATTTGCAGGCAAAACAGCTCCAAGAGGGGCTTCAAAATACTGCTGTATTTATCTCTGGGACATGTGGGAATGGGAAGCATTTTGATTTAATATTTCATAACACAGAGACAATTGCTTCCTTGCATGGTATATAATTAATGCTCCCAGAAATGAGGTTTTTTAAAATTCTTCAATATCTTAAATGCAAATAAATAAGTAAATAAATAGACACACCTGCATACTAGGAAATGTGGAACAGCCCCATATAATCCCAATAAAGAGAAAACCACCGTGAATTTATAATCGCCTAGGGGCCTATTAAAAGTAGTTTTATAGATTAAGTGTGAAACCTCAACTCTGATGTTCTCATTATTTACCTTCCTTGCTTGCCTTTAGACTCATGGTCTGATTGATTTTCAAAATTCTCCCATTTCCTATGCCGATGAGGCATTCAAAGAATTACTTGTGCCCAACCGCCTTGATCTCTCACATGGACACCCCTGGGTTTATTTTCCCTGTTTCCATTGCTTCCCTGCTGGGAACCATGTGAAAGTTTGTGAATAAAAGTTCATTTCTTATATATCCTGTATTTTCATAATGTCCATTATATGCCTTCTGGACTTCTCAGCAGTTGCTCCTAGGAGGCTGAGTTCAATGAAGCTTCAGTGAATCAGCAGCTCTGATAGGAGGATCAAGGTGGTTTCCTTGGGTAAGCAGGGGGCTAAGCCTCAACTTGGGATACGCATCAGAATTGCTGATGCCTGTGTCCTACCACCCAGGGTCTGATTTAATAGCTTGAGCTTTTTGAGAATGTTAAAATCTCCCCCCAAGTGATTGTAGTGTACAGCTAAAGTTGAAAACTAGTGGGCTAGTTCAGAAACAATAAATAGATGGTAAACTAATCTTTGACAAGGGTGCCAAGAACACATAATGGGCGAAAGGATAGTCTCTTCAATCAACAGTACTGGGAAAACTGGATATTCATATACCAAAGAATAAAATGGGATAGTTTTACACTACATACAAAAATCAACTTAATATGGATTAAAGACTTGAATGTAAGAAGAGAAACGAGAAAACTCCTAGGAGAAAATGTAGGGGAAAAGCTCCTTAACATTAGTCTGGGCAATGATTTTGGAGATATCATACCAAAAGCATAGGAAATAAAAGCAAAAATAAATAAGTGGCACTAGATCAAACCAAAAATCTTCTGCACAGCCAAGGAAGTGACAGAAAAGGCAGTCTACAGAATGGGAGAAAATATTTAAAAGTCATGTATCTGATAAGGGCTGAATATCCAAAATAGTGTACATGGAACTCACATACTCAACAGCAAGAAAACAAATAACCCAATTAAAAAATGGGCAAAGGATCCAAACAAACATTTTTCTAAAGAGAACACACCTATAGCCAGTAAGTATATAAGAAAAAGTGCTCAAAATCCCTGAGAACCAGAAAAATACAAATCAAAACCACAATAAGATATTACCTCTTGCCTGTCAGGATTGTTATTATTAAAAAGATGAGAGATAACAGGTGTCGGTGAGGGTATGGAGAAGAGAGGACCACAGTGCACGCTGTTGGTTAGTGTAGCCATGATAGAAAACAGTGTGATGTTTCTATGAAAAATTAAAAATGGAATCTCTGTATTAACCAGCAATCCCACTTCTGGGTATACATCCTAAGAAATGAAATCAGTATCTCAAAGAGATATTTGCATGTCCATATTCACTGAAGTATTAACCACAATAGCCAAGATACAGAAACAACTTAAGTGTCTGTCAATGGATGAATGGATTAAAAAAAAATGGGGTGTGTGTGAGCACATATATACTATAACGAAATATTATGCAGCCATAAAAAAGAAAGAAATCCTGCCATTCATGACAACATAAATGAACCAGAGGACATCATGCTAACTAGGCCTGTCACGGAAGGCAGACGCCGCATAATCTCACTTACATGTGGAATCTAAGAAAGTCACACTCACAGAATCAGAGAGCAAAGTGGCGGTTCTCAGGGTCTGAGATGAAGGTGCAGAACGGGAAGATGACGGTGAAAGGGTACAAGTTTTCGGTTATGAACAGAACAAATTCTGGGGATGTCAAGTACAGTATGGTGACTATAACTAATACGATGGTAGTGTATACTTGAAATTGGCTGAAAGAGTAGACCTGAACTGTCCTTATCCCTCTATATACATGCATATAGTAACTGCCTGAAGTGATGGATGGGTTAAGTAAGTTGACTGTCATAATCATTATACAATGTATAATGTATATCAAACCTTCATGTTGTACACATTAAATATATATAATTCTTATTTGTCAATTATACTTTAGTAGAGGGAAGAAAACCCCTGAGCGAGGTAAACCTATTGAATTTATGTGCAAATATTTCTTCACATATCTATGAGAAGGTGGGGGAGGGGAAAAGAGAAGTTTCATCATTTCATTAGATATCTAACAGTTCTTCCTCAACTCCTCTGCAGGCTCCTCACAGACTTCTCTCCCCGACTTCTCACCTCCCAAAGGTGTCTTGATTTCCTTCTCATCTCCCAAAGGTGTCTTGATCATCTGTTTTCTATGCACATTTCTAGAGAAATGGAGTCAATAGGAATTCTGACTGCTAAATACAAATGGATAATACCTTGTTATGTATTCATTTTGGGGGGCAAATGATGGTAAAACTGTCCAATAACAATAATAACAAAAATAGCGAACACTGCTTGATCTCCAACTATTATACATCCTCAGCACTAAGTGTTGTACATCTATTCACATTCGGCTGCCATGTACGATTGTGAATGTTGGGGACTGCACAATAATTAAACTAAGTAGGCACCACTCATGTCATGGACACTGTACATTTATAAATTTATTACAATATTTTTTCTTAGAAGATGGCAGAAAACTATATTGTTCAAACATAAACAGTACACTATGACAAATTTTTAGCAGATAGAAATAAAGTATTTTGAGAAAAGAGTGACTTTTTCTTACTTTGTTAAAACTACTGCACAGACAACAGAAACCCTGTATCTCATTGAATTCTCAAAGCAAGTTGATGAACTAGGTGCATTTGTATTCTCAAATTCTGAAATTCAAATTCAAATTCCAAATCCTGAAAATTGAGACACAAAGAGTTTAAATAGTTTGCCTACTCGTAGTAAGGAGCAGAGCTGGAATCCAAACCCAAGCTGTGTGTTCCAGATCCTACGTGTGCTGTGATTAAATCTAACCACAGAGAAATAGCCCTTGATGTTTTATAAAACCCTTCTACAGCCATCATCTCTTTGAATTCACATGCTGATTCCTCAGAAACTTTGGGTGAGGTCATTTTAACAAATGCCACTTTATACATGAAGAAGAATGTGGAGTGCTTATCCAAAGTCAAATCACACATGATTGACAGAACTAAGATTTAAAACTTGTGTCCTTGTGATTCACCATTATGAATCCCATCTTCTGAGTTCCTCTTGCTCCTGCCTGCTGCTGAGAGGAATGGCCATCCCTACATGTTCAGGGAAGCTCTCAGGAACCATTCAAAGCAAGCAGAGATATTTTCTGCCCTTTATTGAACTTTAGAGGTCTCAGTCCTACAGCCTCCTCAGGCCCTAGGCTGATACTATGTCACAGTATATGCAGTGAGACTAGTCATAGGTTGGGGGCCAGAAGCTATTAGTAAAGGTTAAAAGAATAGGATGATTTATGTTAGAGACAACGTAGCTGTCTGACCAAGGCTCCTACACACAAGTTCAACATCTTGATCCTTGCAATCCTTGTCTAGTGCCCAGTTGTCAAATGAATGAAGGGTGATTGAAGCCTGGAGGGAAGATGCAGGTTTTTTAATTAAGATATTGAGCTGTTTTATCTCCATTAGCGCAAACCAAAAGAGAGCAGGCTGCATGCAACAGACAGTGGGATTAAATCATTTATTCATTTATTACTCTCTCTACAAACCTCTCTACTAAGTGTGAGGTCTGGGCTAAGCATTTAAAAATATTCCTGACGGTTACTGGGGGTGAGGAGGTCAGTAAAACAATAGAACAGGCTGCTCTTTTGAGGACTTATTCAAGTTAACAGTAAGCTCACCTACAATAATTGCCTTTGACATGGTGAGCCAGCTAAGTTCCCTGGTTATCTCACTAGTGCATACAGAACCAAGGGACCCTTTGTGACATAGACTTGGCCTTTCCTGCTTATATGCCTTCTATCAGCCAGCTTCAGCTCTCTCCGTGTGCCTGTCAGCATCCTTACTTATGATAATCACACGTATTTTCAAATCCAAGTCCATTTACTCTGGAGCCTCCCTGGCTATTGCAGCCCAAAGCAACCTCCGCCTTCTCGTAACACGCCATATGACAACATCCACATAGCACTAAAAATATCTAGTAGAAAATCTCTGTCGGAGTTATGTAAGCAAGGTGTTTAATGACTGCTATACTATTTTTCTGGAATTTTCCTCCAGAACATTTCATAAAGTATAATTAAAGAATTTAAGGACCATTCATATCTTTGAATATTCTATAAATCCAAAACACTTGTCTTCTTTGCAGGGCCACTTTTAATGAAAAAATAAAATAAAGGTTTTAGAAGTACACATGATTTTTTGCCTATGAAAGGATAGGCAAAAAAAAATGCACCGAGTGATTGGCTTGGCTCATTTGCCAACTGGAAGCATAGGTGGTATCTTCATAGCAGGTGGATTAAACCTATGCCTTGGAAAACTGTGGTTCATGTTATGATGTTTTCAAGGTATTATGGAATGTACCAAATCTTATATCACTAAGACTATCCGGAAAACAAGACTACCTGAAACCCTAAATTTCAACTGTAAAACTTATTTTACGTATCTTTGTCACTTTCGTCCGTAGATCCTATTAGCTGTATGATGGCATAGACTATGGAAAGAGCAGGGATACTAACCCCAGGCAAAGAGTATAAACCAAACTGATGTTTGGGAAAAGAATGGTTAGTATTTCACATTAGGGAGTCCATGGGATTATGAGGCTCCCTTGACCCTGCTCTGATATACACATATGCTTTCCTCCCAGAGGACAATTTCTCTGGACCATTTTCTAAGCCTAGCTTTGAAGACTAGAAGTGTCTACTGACTCTCGTCTACTGCCTTCTATGGAGACTTTCACCCCGAGAGTGGAATGAGAAATGAAACTGGGGAATATCTTGGAAGTCTCCTAACAAAGAAAGCAATGGCTGGGTCTCAAACATTCTACCATCTTTCTGACAGGTCCAAAGTCAAATCTACATTAACGAGAAAAAAAGAAAAGCTCAAACAATTACACTGTTCACAGAGATGGGATCAGCAGGAGGCTTGATTTTACCCCCAACTCTACCCTTATTTGTCTAAGTGTTGTAGCAGGAAAGACTCAAGCCAACAGAATAAGATCTCTCATTATTGGGACTGGTAGGGTCAGAAAATCAAAAAATGGAGATTTGTGGAGATAAGAAACATTCAAAACAAATTTCATCCCCTTTGGGCACAAAGACCAGTTTAGGAGTGAGGCTGGCACACCTTGAATGCTTTCTGGTGATGTGTCCGTGACCCTTGAAAATAGATGTATAGATTCAGGGCCATTCTCATCAAAACACGACTTGAGTTTAATGGGACAAGTTCATGTGGTGAGAAAAGCATAGACCTTGAAATCACACAGTTCAACTCCACGTGCTCTTGACCAGTTGTAAGACTTTGGGAAAAGGTGCTTAATTTTCCGGAGCCTCTGTTTTCTTGTCTGTAAAAGACAGAAAGTAATGTCTACCTCAGCAGGTTTTCAGAGAGATTAAATGAGATATTGTATATGAAAATGCCTAGTGCAAGATTCACTTGGAAAATACCAAAAAAAAAAATTACAATTTTTAAAAGGATGCTTTATTTAGGCACCCAAATTTTGGGAAGTAAACCATCATAGGAGAGCCTGAGGCTGAGATGATAAGTTCAGCCCAATTCCATCACCACCCCACTTCTGTTTTCTGCCTTTGAAGCAACGGTTTCCTTTTATTATAGTTGTCCCAATGTCCTTTTTAGTAATAGTTGTCACAGCCTGAGCAGGGAAGTGAAACTGCCCTGCATGCAGTTGGAAGGAAATGATTATTTCATCTTTTTTTAACTTTTTTCCCTGCACCATCCACTCTACAAGACAGAGCTTCAGGTATGCAGGGCATAAAAGCCTCCACAGGTACAGAAAGTATTCCAAATTTTTCTATCTCTCATTACAGCTGCTGCTGTTGTTTTTCCTTGTTTCCTTCACCAGGAATATATTACCATCATGGTAAGTGGCAGTCTTAAGAGGATCTCTCACGTGATGAAATATGCTGTGTAGGAAAAGTTCTCCTGAGTTGAAGTCATTTAGAAAACAGCTACAATTGCTGCTTTGCTGAAATACACACGTACCCTGTGCTAGGATTCATCTCGTGATGTCCACAGAAGAAATGTAACAGGGCAGCCCCCTTTCTGTACTTGAGACCTGCTCAGAGCCCTAAGCCAGATTTTCTTTATTGTTTAGTAAGCTCTTTTAATGAAATGTACTACTCTTATCATAGAGGACTCAAAATAAGATCTAAATCACAAACCAATAAAAGAAAATTATTGGGCTGGGGATCTAAAGTTACTACCTAGAGGCTACTCCAGTGTGGTATTTATAAATCTCTAAACAGTTAAGTATAATTGTCTTTCTGGTTTTTGGGACGGAAGCCAACAGCAGTTTCAGTTACAACGGAAGAAAAATATTTTAGCGCTGGGCTTTGTTCATTCAGTGGGTATAAAGAGAAATGGCTTCTCCCCCTCCGCCGTTTCAGAATTGAGAGAGAATATTGTGGTAATGAAATGTTATATGGGAGCAGCTGAAAAAATGCCTCTCTGATTTTGGGGAGGGAGAATGTGTGTGAGGACATGTGCATAGGTGTGTTTGCAAGAAAGAGGGAGCAGTCTGGGTGGAAGGGGAGCTGGGTTTGGAGAACGGGAAGAAGGAACACCACCAGGGAGAGGGGCAGGTGTGGAAGGGTGGAGTGGGAGTTGAAGAGGGGGTGGTCTGGCTGATTAATGGAAAAGCCAGATGTGCAGTTGCTCCCCCCAAGGCTGGCTGCTCCCCATCTTTTGACACAAAGACAGCCCTGTCCAGGAAGGATGTGAACACTTCCACTATAAGACCCATGACCCCATCCTGCCAAACACCATACCTCTCCCTCTGGAGTAAGAATGTAGATCATATAAAAGACAGATCCCTATGTAATAAAAATCAAGAAAATACTGGATACCCTCAGCTATAAAGGACCACAGAACTCATCTCCCGTCTCCCTCCTATCACAAAGAGCATGTCAGTTGCCTTGCTTTGGCAAAGGGTTATGCTGATAGGACACTCACTACATTTTTTAGCTAGTCCATGTTAATCTGCAAATGCTTCCCTTGGGTTGGGCTAATATCTGGTTCTCCTTAATTATTAGCCATTGGTCCTGGGTTTTGTGTTAGGGAACAGAAGATAAGATGGTTCTTAAAGACTGCTAGGCTTGTTCTCCTAACCACTTTGCAAGTGACACATGGGCCAGGCATGGCCCTACTCTGGTTGTCCACTTTACAACATTCTTCCATTTTGGTCAATTTTTCCCTGTAAATCTTCACCACCCTTGACATATTCCCTCTCATACTGGGCAGGATGAAGCAATCACTGCTCAAAATAAATTCTGCTCTCATCAATACGGCTTTCTTTCCTGTCTTTACTGATCATTTGAGCATTAACACACAGAAGTCCGCAATGCATTCCTTCCTGATGGCTTTGTCCCAGAGCTCTGCTTTAGAAGGTCCTTTTGAATGCTGTTTTTTTGCCATCCAGTAATTTGGAGATCCTAATCCACGCTGTCTGACACCAAGATAAAACAGAAATTGCATTTTCTTCTGGGGAACAAGAAGAGACATCACAGACCTTAGGATGGGGAGGGTGGACCCTCTGCCCTCAATTAATGCCATCTCTCCAAGGACTGCTGCCATACTTGCAAAGAAAAATGTCATTCCCTACTTGAGGCTCTTAACCTTTGTTGAAATGCAGACAAAGGAGCTTATCACTTACATGTGGATGTTCATTTAGTGTAACTATGGCTTCGGGTCAGGGAGGGCTGGAGGAAACACGTGAGTATGCTGTACTGTGTAAGCCACTATAATTTTTTCTAACTTGGTAGCTATAAAGAGGCACCGAATATAGAAAAATAAACTTAGCGGAAGCAAGAGAAGCCAGGCAGTGGACATATGTCCCGGATTCACTATTTCGGTTTGCCCCTATTCTGGGGTGTTGGGACCTGGCCCACTCTCTGGTTCCCTCTGCCCTCTCTTTCTAATATGGTCCTTAGACTTCTGTTCTTCGACTGTCCCTGAAACTCTCCTTCACTCCTGGGCCATGCGCTATGGGCCAGATCTCTAGTGGTGACCGTCTCCCGGCTTGGGGACTGTGATTTTACCCTTTGGCTTTTTGTGCCCACCTAGATTTCCCACCAAGTCCCTATGGAATTGAACCACAACTAAAACCCAACCCTCCCAACGCTGCTGGTCCCCACAGCCTGTGCTCCACTCTGCAGCAGGCCTCTTTCTGTGAGCAGCATGGCTGTCTTGTCACCAAGAAGGAAGCTCACACCCATGCGGGCCACTTCACACCTACAGTGACTCCCACTAGCCCCTGACGTTAGTCCCTTTCCAGTGCAAGGCTCCCGGCTTCCTCCTGGATAGCCTCTTTCTGCCTACTCCAAACAATGCCTCGTGGGGCTCCCAGATCAATCTCCCTGAGGTTCAGGCCCAAGCCTATTTCTCTTTTGCTTCAAAACCTTCTGTAGTTCCCTGGTGCCTGCTGAATTATTTACAGTGTCCTAACACAATAAAAAAACAAAAAAAAAGATTTCAGCCTCATCTCTTCCCAGTCTCATAGCCCATATTCCAGCCAAATCATAGACTTTGCTGTCCCTCTGACACACCCCATGACCTCTGCCCCCTAATTTCTAGTCTTCTCCCTGACTTGAGCTAGCTGCCTTTGTCTCCACCTGCTGAAATCCCACTGTCTTTTTCTGCTCCCCATATTAGCCCCCAGAGAGGGTAATCCCCTCACAGCAATAATACAGCATTCCAAAGCAGAGGCACACCATTTGCATAGGAGGTCGCCAGCCCTGGACCTGTGTTTTACGTTCCCTGTCTCCCCAGCAATGCCTGCCATGTATACTTTGGGCACACAACAGGTGCTTAAAAGACATCTGTGGCGTTGGATTGACACCTAGAGGACAGGTAGTGTTGAATCAGATGAATGCAGACAACAGGAAAGGGAGCAGCAGAGGAACCTAACACCAACCTTCAAACGGAGCCCAGTCACTGAAAGACACAGGTAGCACCATCTTTTAAAGAGATCCAGGCTCTGACGGGACCAACACTGCTGTGCCACATGGCGCTCTGCTGGATCTTGGCTCTGTTGCCCCTCAAAAGCCCAAAAGTCTTGATTGGGACTGCCACCTTTTACTTATCCTTTGACACATATGCCAGGAACCAGATTGACAAATACAGCCAGAACCTGTGGTCTCTACCACTTAAGGCTTTCCAAGTCTTGGGGAAGCTGATGACAAATTGAAAGAAAATAATATGAAAGAAAGGATGAAGACCTTGATAGCTGATCCAACAAAATTGTCCTCAAGAAGCAAAATGATTTAATGGTTAGGATCCCAGTTCCCCTGGCTGGGAGACCTGGGTGCAAAACAATACTTCTCTAAGCCTTGGTTTCCTCATTTTTACTTTTGAACTGGTCACCTGCTGACCTCACAGCCCTCCTCAGAGGAATACCTAGGGCAGCGATTCCCAAACCACGCTACACATGAGAATCAGATGGGAGTTTATCAAACTCCTAGTGTCCAGTTATACCCCAGACTAATTCAATCACAGTTGCTGAGGTGTGCCCTACACATTGATATTTTTTAAAGTGTCTCAAGTAAGTACAACATGCAACCAGGGATCTAAGAAATGCATATTTCCCTCTCTCTTTCCCTCCCTTCCTTCTTTCTTTTTTTTTTGACAGAGTCTCACTTTGTTGCCCTGGGTAGAGTACTCTGGCATCACAGCTCACAACAACCTCCAACTCTTGGGCTCAAGCAATTCTCCTGGTTCAGTCTCCTAAGTAGCTGTGACTACAGGTGCCCAGCATAACACCCAGCTAGTTTTTCTATTTTTAATAGAGATGGGGTCTTGCTCTTGCTCAGGCTGGTTTTGAACTCTTGAGCTCAAGTAATCCACTCACCTCTGCCTCCCAGAGTACTGGGGTTATAGGCGTGAGCCACCAGGCCCAGCAGAAATGAATATTTTCTTGATTGGAAAATGCCTACCATACAACCACAGTACATGTGCATTAACAATGGCATTATTATTATAATTATTCTAGTAGTCACTCTGTCCGTTGTGGTGGTGGTAGTTGTAGTGTTCACTGGGCTTTGCTGTGGACCCAGAGTTTTCTTTCTTTTTTTTTTTTTTAATTAAATCATGGCTGTGTACATTAGTGCAATCAAGGGGTACAATGTGCTGGTTTGATATACAATCTGAAATGTTTTCATCAAACTGTTTAGCATATCCTTCATGGCATTTTCTTAGTTATTGTATGAAGACATTTGTATTCTGCAATTAGTAAGTTTCGCTTATACCCTTCTAAGATGCACCATAGGTGTGGCCCCAACATTTACCCTCCTTCCACCCCAACCTCCCCCATCCCTACCCTTCCCATATTCTTGTGCTATAGTTGGGTTGTAGCCTTCATATGAAACCTTTAAATTAGCTTCAAGATAGGGCTGAATACATTGGACACTTTTTCTTCCATTAGCTTCAAGGTAGGGCTGAATACATTGGACACTTTTTCTTCCATTCTTGAGAAGAATAGGTTCCAGATCCATCCATGTAAACATGAAAGAGGTAAGTCTCCATCTTTCTTTAAGGCTGCAATTATTCCAGTAGTCACTTTGTCGGTTGTGGTGGTGGTGGTTATAGTGTTCAGTTGGGCTTTGCTGCGGGCCCAGAGTTTTCATAAGGAACAATAGTCCTCACTCCAGTATCACTGAGCTCTTCCCCAGCTCCACAAGAAGCATGTTGTTCCCTGAGGCCGTCACGTATTCCTCTTCGTGATCACACCTCCAGCCCTTTGGGTCTCCCACACCCTCATCCACCCTCGTGCTCTTTGACCTCCTGGCTTTGCTCTTGTCTAGTTCTAGAAGCCCCACCTGCTGGTTTGGCTTCTCCAGCTGCTGGCTCAGATCCAGTGGCCACTCATCTCATATTTTCTCAACAGCCTCCTATGAATTCCCGTCTCCAGCTACAGCCACATTCTACTTCTCTTTCCATCAAGCCCTGTGAGGAACCCCACAGGGCTGTGCTCACTGGTTCTATGACATCTTCACATTTTCAGTCTCAGATGAACATCATCTGGATCAGGACCAAATCCTCTACTTACTTTCCCAAGTCAGTTTCTGCTCTTGGGTCTTCTGCTTACTTCACTGCTGCTATATCCGCCAGTGGCCAACCTCGTATTTAATCCCTCATTCTTTACCCTCGTTCTTCCATTCTCCTTCCTGGCCAACTGGCCTTCAAAGGCTGTCTTCCTGTGCTTCAAATCCAGTGCAATTTCTGTCTGCCCTCCTTATTGACATCAGCAAGGCTGCCCCTGTCCCAGCTGGTCCACTGCATGGTCTTCTGACAGAGCCCGTGTCTCTATCTCTCCCCACCTCTAAACCACACTCATACTTTTGCCTGTTATCTTTTCCAAATATGACTTATAATTACCCTTAGAAATCTTTGATAATGCTGCCAAATTCAAACCCTTGGAAGAACAAGCCTATGTTCAAGGCCTGTGCTATCCAATATGGTAGCCCTTCACTACATGTTGCTTTATATGTTTTAAATTTACACTTATAGTTATTAAATTTATATTTATATTTATGAAATTTATATTTACTAAAATTAGATGACAAATTCAGTTCCTGAGTCACACTATTCAAGTCATCCACAGATGTCACCTCTTCTAAAAGCCTTCTTAAAGCCAGGAAATGAAAATGAAAAGCCCTAGGTGTTCCTCTGCATCTGGTCTGGTCCTTTCTCACTGCACTGAAATTGTCTATGGGGATGCCTTTTCCACTGACTTGAGACCTCATGTGTTCTGGGCCTTTCTAGTGCCTGATGCACAGGGAACATTTCATTTATTCCTCTTTCTTTCCCTTAGGAGTTACCCTTCCTGAATGGGTAAGCAGGAAGAGACGATACGATGCTCATTTCATAACTTGATGTGAAAGCAGAATAGGAAACCCCACTGCATGCTCCCTCTTTTCAGGTACAAACACAATGGCTCTCTGAGAATGGACCCTGCCTCCCTCTGCTCCTCCCCCACCTCCCAAGATCATACTCAGTTCTTGTCTTTTCCAACCACAGGGAAACAGTCTGGCAAGAGCCACTGTTGTACCAGCTGATTTAAATTGAAATGTTTTCCCCAGATAAATGCGTGCTAAATAATACACCAGCTCTCCAGCCAAAGGGAAGTGACAGGCACTCTGTAAATAAAGGCACTTAGTTGCTGGTAAAGAGCTGTAAAGTGGTTCTGAGCTAATGTTTGCTGACCAGCAAGAAGCGGCTTCACCTGCTTTATGTAATTGTCACTGCAGTTCTTCCTGCTGTATATTCAAACTGCATCTCATGGACCCAACTCTCACATCGGATACGCCATCCAGCTTGGGGTTTGCCACCTTTTCCTGTAATTGTTTTTGACAACCAGCCATCGCGTCTCAGATCTTTTCAGAAAATCCCTAAGCTGGGTCTGTTCTGGCACCATGTGGGTTAGAAAAGTGACACCAAAAGAGAATGTGAAGAGAGGAGAGGAGAGAAAAGAGAGGGTTTTTTTTTTTTTGCTTGTTTGTTTGTTTGTTTGTTTCAGTCTAGGAGCCCTAATAAACCACGCAGTGGTAAGCACCTGATAAGTCTCCATTTTCTCAACGTTAAAACCTATCTTTCATGTGAAATTGTATCATGCTATAGCAGTGCATCAATATTTGAACCCAGGAGCACAATATTTGCCCTAAGTCCATGCTTCTGTCCAGCTGGAGAGTTGGTTGCATCTCTCTCCAGACAAAGCAGAGAATGGGGTTTCCTAAAGGACCACAGAAAGCATAGTAACAAAAGTGGGGGTGGCAGTGGCCAGAAATCTATGTAGTTATCACTCAGGAGAAGTTAGATTTATTTCCCAAAATGACGAGTAACATGAAATCTTCTCTGTTTTCTGTAATTCCTTCCCCTTAGAGCTTGGTCATGCCTAATGCCTAGATAAAGGGTGATAAATGTATCTGAAGCCAATGAGCATTCCAGTCATTCAAAAGGGACTCAAAGACAAAGTGATGAGTGACAAGGAACTCAGCCCTCCCATGTGCCCCCACAGGCTGGGAGGAGTCCAAGGAGTCCGAGTGCCGGGTTAGCACCCAGAAGTGAGCAATGGGGAGGAAGGGACTTCTCTGTGTCTACGGCCACTGCTGGACCAGTGTCTTTGGAAGATCAGAGTGTCACCAGAGGATGGTGGAGGAAACCAAGAGAGGAGCAGACAGAATAAGAAAACCAGGGGAACGGGGGCTCAGTGGGCCTACAGCTTGGACGCTCTCTTGAAAGCAGAACAGACTGCCGGCTGATGGGTAGGCAGGTGTCAGTGGGAGTCCAGGAGAATGGCTACTGAGCATGGCAACCCCGCCTTCTTCACTTGCACACGTCTCTGTCCATTTAGGCCACTACAAGAAATTCCCTAAACTAGGAGCCTCAGACAACAGAAATTTATTTCTCCTAGTTCTGGAGGTAAGAAGTCTAAGATCAAGGTACCAGAAGATTCAGTGTCTGTTGAGGGCTTTCCTGCTGTATCCACACATGTTGGCAGAGCCGAGGGCTCTCTCTTTGGCCATTTTATGAGGACACTAATCCCATTCATAAATGCTCCACCCTCATGACCTAATCGCCTCCCCAAGGCCAAGCCTCCTAACACCATCCCATTGGTATTACGGCTCAACATATGAATTTGGGGAGGAGGGACGCAAACATTCAGACCATAGCAGTGCACACATGTGTGTTCACAAAAGAAAGTGTGGACCCGGTTTTTCCTTTGCAGGAGAAATGAACTCCCTCTCATTGTCCTTCCCACCTCCTGCCAGAACGTATTTCTCAAGTGTATTCCTATGCTAAGAAGAATAAAGGCAGCTTTTGAGCACTGGAGAGTGGAGGCATTTTTGCCAGTTTGGCCTTTATACAGAACCTGAGAGGCTGGGATAGGGTTTAAGAGAGCTGGCAGGAAGCCATATACCAGATGCATATGTAACTCAATTTTACACTGAGATTCTAATCTATGGTCTGGAATCATGATGATGGAATTGGGAGGAGGAAGACAAAAGGATTGTCTCCTGCCCCCCACCAAGCGTCCTTCCACCTCTAATCAGAGGGAGACTGCTGTTTCCATGTCCTTCCATTCCCTCAGGGGCTCACTCCTCCCCTGGACAGGAGACGCATCTAATGGAGTTGGACAGGTTCCTCAGTGTGAAGACTTGTTGTGCCTTAAAGCAGCATATGAGTCTCCTGAGGAATCTTGTTAAATGCACATGCTGACTCAGTAGGTGTGTGTGTGTTGGGGGGAGGTGCCATGAGATTCCGCACGTCTAACAAGCCCCAGGTGATGCCCATATGGGGAGGGGGGGTGCTGATGAGACACACTATGGAGGAGCAGAAGCTTAAAGGCAGAAACCAGATGCCAGCTTGCCTCCGCCACCTCCTAGCGGGTCACTTCCTGTCTTCTCACACCTTTGCCCACCTGTGATGCCAGGGAAGGAGGCAGCCTCTGTAGCTGTTAGGAAGAGTCGGGCCTCCCTAAGGAGTTCCTGTCTCCTGTGCACAGCTGAGCAGATGGATACCAAGATTCAGACTTGGGGGAGTCGGGGAGGACGGTGGAGTGGAGGGGTTAAAATTAGTCTTCAAGCTGCAGACTTGAAGGAGGACAGAAGCCATTTCCATGCAACACCAAAGTGGAAGGTTCTTGTGAGCTTGGCCCAAACCTGCTGTGAATCTCGAGACCCTGAGGGAATCCCCAACCCTCTCTTCTCAGCCCCCAGCAGTGAAGACATTGGCTCTCAGAAAGCTCCCCTGGGAGGTGCTTTGAACCTCAGTCTACCAGGGTCAGGGTGAAGCTGCCTCTGTTTGGCAAGGTCTCTCTTTCTTCCACTTTCCAAATCTCACCCAGTGCCCTTCTCCCGCTGGCCGACTCTAGCCCAGAACCACGCAGGGAAGAAGATTCTAGGCACTACCCGGTGTTGCTGCAATGCTGAACAGATGTCAGAAGGAAGGATGTGGATGCAGAATTGACAAAAGATAATGTGACCCAGATCCAGCCTGCGTGATTCAGTGGAGCATCTAGAAAGCTCTGCACGGGGCGAGGGGTCATCAGACACTTGCTCAGCTGTCACTAAAATGCTGCTTTAGGTCCCAGTAGCTGTGGTTCTCCTGGGCCATGTGCCTTCACCCTTCCCATCTGGGCTGATGGGACACAGGCCCCATCAGATAGCCAAAGCCACCCTCTAGAAGAGTGAAAGCAAGGGTGAAGGTCATTCCTCTTGCTAGCCCCCGTCCCAACTAGGGACACCTGTGACATGGATCCTACGGTTCCTGGCAAGCCTACACAGAGGTGCCACTCAGAGGGAAATACCGTTCCTCCTGTCCTTCCAGATCCTGATTGCTGAGGCCGTTTTTTGCAGGGGGTTTGCTGTGCTGCCTCACTGAGACTCCAAGATGATATCTTTATTTATAAGCACCTACCCAGGATCCCAGAGCAAATGACAAGGAAGACTGGGGGCAGCACAGGAATGCAGATGTGTGTCATTTAAAGCTATTGTGTCTCCTATAGGAAAATACATGGGCTGACAAGGGTCACCTCTTGCTAAATGCATTTTAGTGTCTGTAGAGTGCCCACTCTCTGGGGATGACCATCACCGTCCCCTGGTCCACAGTCTTAGAGGCAACACAACAAGGGCAAAGCTTCATGGCCCCATTCCAGCTCAAAGGCAAAAACACATCCCGGGAGGCAACACTGGGAATTGTGCACACGGCATCTTTTCCATGCTCTGACATTCAGCTGATAACCCTGCTCACAGAGCCACTATTTGGGAAGGCGGGGGGGTAGGTGGCCATTTAAAGACTTGTTTATTCTCTGGAAAGGCAAGCCAGTCAGTGTGTGGGTGAACAGGTCTCAAGCCTGCATCCTGGGATGGCAAGAAGAGACAGCAGATGCCCCTTTGAAAGCCATCACAGCAAACTCAGGTTTCACTGCCAGGCAGGCTGATGTGAGCCTCTTTGAATTACTGAGTGAAGGATATCCCTCTTGCCAGCCCCTGTCCCCTCTAGGCACAGCAAAGAAGTATTACAGGCTGTCCTTACCTTGGGAATTAGCCTGCAAGACCCCAATGCTGTCATCAAACTGCATGGATTTGATGTTGAGTGACGCCAAGATGCATTCCTTGTCCTGCAGCGAAGTATCATCAATATTATTCTGATTGGCTGACAGGATAACGCACATGTCACAGAGGTTGATGTTGACAGCCCTTAAATCAGCCCGACTTAATGGTGTACCCTTTGGCATAGAGGAAAGAAAAAAGAGAGCGGGAAAGAGAGAGAGAGAGAAGTCAAAGTGAGACCGAGAGGGGAGAGGGAGAGAGGAAAAAAATAAAAACAAATTAAAGATTGAGTCGGAGCTTTGGGGAAATTATTTAACAAGTATCTTTTTTATGCCTTGACATTAAGCTGGCCTAACTACGTTCAAGGGAATAGGGGCCGCGCGCTAATCTAAAGGGTAGTCGGTGCTGATGGCAGCATTTTAGGCTCGCTCTCAATACTCAATCAAGCTATTACTAACAAACGCGGGAGAGGAATAATGCCAGGGTTCTACATCTTCTTCCTGCCTGGAAATTGTCTTGATTTAAGTAACTGTCCTGTGGCAACCTCCGGCTTTCAGAAAGTAACGAGGGGGTGGGTTTCAAATGCCTGTTTATTTAATAGCAGGTCACTCCTGTCTCAGGCTAAAGACAGCAGTCCCAAGGCAACCCAGGGGAAATCACCCGTGAGCATGGAGTGAAGAGGTGGGGCTGGAGGCTCTCTGCTCAATTTTTATTTGGACACTAGGGGGATGGAGTGGAATTAACGTGCTTCTTGCAAAGGGAAGATGGAAAGGAATTAAGCTTCAAGTCATCTAATTTTATCTTACTTTTCAGCAAGCAAATAAAAAAGAAGAAAATGGCCTAACTGTCATTATTAGGGTTAACTATATATACTTTTAGACAGGTATGCAATGGAATAGGATGCAACAGGAAAGATGCTGAGCTAGCTCTCCATATAGGCACAGCTTGGAAGGATCTCTGAGACAGAAGGGTTGGCGGGACAAAAAAAAATGTTCTAGAATAATTTTGAGAGTATAGTTGCATTTATGTTTTAAAAACCCCACAAAATAAAGCTATGTATTCATACATTTATTTATAAATGTATGTAAATTCAGAGAGAAAGCACAGGGAAAATACCCACTAAACTAATAACAGTAATTACTTGTGGGGAGGGGAATAGGATTGAGAAGGTGAAGGGGAAAGTTTGCTCTTGACTTTATAGACTTCTGTATTGTTTGAATATTTTATAACAAGAACATATCTGTATATTACTGGTGCAATTAAAAATAGATAAGCCAGTAAACAGATGTTTTTATTTTTTTGCAGTTTTTGGCTGGGGCTGGGTTTGAACCTGCCACCTCCAGCATATGGGGCCAGCGCCCTACTCACTGAGCCACAGGCGCCACCCCAACAAAACTAGTAACAAAAGACAGTGGGAAAAGCCCAGGTCCAGAAGATAATAACAGAGAGTCTGGGAATGCAATGGTAGGGAAAATAGAAGTGTTGGTGTTGCAGAACAGGACACAAACTCCATGTTCTCTGCGTCCTCAGGAGGACCCACAGAAAAGGTAATAAGGCCATCCCATGTCATAGTCTCTTAACGGCCAAGAGCATCATTTGGGGAGTTCCCGTATAGGCACCAGTTTCACTGGTCCTCTAGTCTGAATCCGAGCGTTTGCTTTTTTCTACATGGAGATCTGAGTTGCCTTCAACTCACTGTGTAGAATGAGCGTTTGCCAACTGCTATAAATATACAGTAGATATTTCTATATCTGGATGGCCCCCTCTCAGCTCCCTTTCTGGAGAAGTGGCTTTGAGAAGATGGGACTTAGCTGCAGCGATGGGGCCCATAAAACCTGTTTGACTCAGTGGCAGTCATAGTTCTATTCTCAGCCCCCCAAATATCGTGGCGAAGTAGAACTACACGTGAAAGGACATTTAGGGCTGTGTGTGCTGGGAAGTCACTAGTTCCAAGCTCTGGAGCAGTGTCTTTTGAGAGAAGAACGCCCTTTTCTCCTGTGATCTCTTGGTACAAAATAAGTCTGACCAACTAACTTCCTGAATCATTTCACCAGCATGTAAGCTTCAATTGCCTGCATCCATATTCTTTTAATTTTCACCTGGTAGAGAAGCCAGTAGTAATTGTGATATAAGACAATCCCCGTGCAGTTGTATACACGTGATTTCAAACCACAAGGATCACAAATGACATGCACAGATGTCTCCCGCGTTTCTCTGGGCTGGCCCTTTATGTAGGGTACAATTTAAAGCATGACCTATGTGAAGACACAGGCAAAGGCCCGTGTTGTGCTGGAGTATGCTAAATTTTGGAGGACTTGACAAGGATCTGAAAAATGAGAGCTCATTTACATATGTGAAGGCAGATGGGTGAATGTGTGCAAGGGTACTCAGAAGGAAACACACATATATATACATACTGCACACACAGAAACAAACTCCAGATATGTGACATACACACACACAGACTCATGTACCCCAGCAAAACAATAAGTTCTTTACAAATAGAATTTTAGAGGTCAGAGGACCATGTGGAAGAGCACGTGTGAGAAGGTGATCATGGAAATATATAATCAGAACTACCACATTTCTGAAATTAGCAAAGTATGTTTATGCTCTTCTGTGAGTATGACTGTTTGTTTATCCTTAGGTGACTATTTGCAAAAACATATGTTCACTTATGCACCACATTTTTGGTCCTACATCCAAAGGAGATCTATCTGATATTTTCCCTCACTCTCTTAAATATTTTCTGAGCCCCTATTATAATAGGTAATGTGTGAAAACAGTGATTAATGAGTCATAGTTGGGGGCAGGTTCTTACATGTTCTTTAATCAATTATATTACTTGTTACTTGGTTCCTTCCTCCCTCCCTCCCTTCCTTCTTTCCTTTATTTTTTCCTTCCTTCCTTTTCATCTGTGAAGTTCAGGAATAGAAATAATGGATTATAGCTTCATAGATGGGGAGAAGAAAACCCGGACCTCTTGATAGGTAGAGAAATCCATGTTCCCCAATTTTAGGGATGTGGACTTAAAGCAAAATGTTTGGAGGACAGGTGATACTTGGGTGAGTTTGTGACATGAAGAACTACATCCAATTTGGAAATGCATAACACTCTACAATGTTTGAAAGTTTTTGGAGAATACGTTGATTATGATTAGGAAGTAGTTAGTCACATGACTCCTAAGTCATGTATTCCATATCTTCATACTAATTATGGGTTCCTAAACTGCTCCTTTTAGCTTGGGGTCCTAGCACTCAGCAATCGAGAATATCATACACACACATGTATGTGCAATCACACACACACACACACACACACACAAAACCATGAACACATTGCTGGGCTTTTGCATAAATGAATAAGGGTTGGGAAGGGGTTAGCTTTCTGTACAGTAGAAATACTGTATGGCAGAAATAAAGAACTCTGTCATTTAGTCAAAATAGAAGGTAGAACAGATCAAGGTTTTTCCAGGCATTAATAATGCCACCATCAGAATGCTATAAATAGTTCTATACATTTTTATGAAAAGCATCACAACATCGAAATGCTCTAGGTTTTGTGTAGACAGCAGCAAGACAGTGTTTAGACACTGACATGGTTAATACATTTGATGCAGCTAAACTTCATCGCTGATTAGGGACTGAACTTGGCTGCAGATTCCTTTTAATCAGGTCTCCCAGGGTTTGGGCTTTCCCAGACAGAGCAGAGGGGAAGTGCTGAGGCCTCAGGCCCATGCCCAGAAAAAGAAGCAGAGGCATGAACAAAGCCACAACTGTTACATTCATCTGGGATTTTCTTTTGTGAATGAAAAGAAGAAGAAAAAACATCGATAATGTGACCTTGGACTTACAGGCAATATGGACACTTTAGGGAAGTTATGAAGCGTCTCCCATTCCCGCTTGAGGTACTCAATCGAGCCCACGAACACAATGTGCTTGAGCTCATGGTAATGGAAGTTGCTGGCACGGAGCGGCATCACCAGGTTCCGGAGGCCGATCAGGGCTGAGCTGACATCGCCAAAGATGCAGACCACAACATGGCCACTCAGGACCGTCATGGCAGCTTCACTTCGGGTCTGCAAGAGAGACAAGTGTGTGACTGCTGGAGAGAAGACATCATAGGGCTGTTGGAAGGCTTGAAAAAAATCATGTGTGCAAAATTCTAGAAGGAAACACCTGTAACTTTCAACCTGGAATGTACAAAGTGTACTATGTGGCCAAAATGTGTGTACCCCTGTAAGATTCTGAAATTCACACGAAGAATCAAAAAAACATTTGCTGAGTGCTTGCTATGCGGGATGATGCTCAAATTATTTTTATTTCACCATTTTATTTGTTGTTGTTACAAACATGCCAGATTTATCTATAAATTGAGGATGTACTATGTTTATGTAGTAACTATGCCTACACACATATCCACACATATTGCTATCTTCTTTTACAAAAGATTTAAGGTATGCCATACCTATATGTAAGCAGAACTTTCATAATAATTTTGGGCAAGGGAGAATAAAAGGGAAAAGGAATATTTTTGTTATTTTGAAAGAGAAGTCTTAGGATCCAGGAAACTTTGGGTAAAATGAGCTGCCTTTGCTCGTGCTGGGAGGATGTCAGATCTCTGTATTGGTCTCAGCTCGAGAAATCTGAGTGTGGAGTTCTAGACTCATCAGTGAGATGTCAGCGCATTATTGTATCGGTGAGTAGAACATGACATCCCAAGCCCTCAGGCTAAATCCCTTCCACCACCTGCTTTTGCATGTCCTGGGAGCTAAAAATGGTTTTCGAGTTTCGTAATGGTTGAAAAAAATCAAAAGAATATTTCATAATATGTAAAAACAATTAAACAAAATTCAAATTCCTATAAAGTTTTACTGGAACACAGCCAAGCTCATACATTGAGATATTGCCTGTGGCTGCTTTTATGCTACAACAGCAGAGCTGATTAGTTGCAACCAAGATCGCACAGCCCACAAAACATACATTATTCATTATAAGACCTTTTGCGGAAAAAGTTTTCTGACCCCTGTCCAATGCTGCCTTGGGGGTTCCAGAGGCATTCCTTGAGGATCCCACTTTGCATACATTACTCAGAGAAAGACCCCTCAAATAATCATTAAAAGAGGCTAGAGATAGATTAGTAAGAGCAACAGGCTAATGTTTTCTTCCAACTCCAGACCCGTCTACAAAGGAGACAATTGAAAGTGCACAATCACCCCATTTAGAGGCAGACCCCAACTTCCCAGGGCATATAGTTAGACGTTGCTGGCCTTTTGGCTCACCGTGAGAGTGAAGAGGGTGATAACAGAAGGAGGCCAGCTATAGGCCTTTCTCTGCTTCTCCTAGTCCAACGCCTCCCATTCTTGTCCACCCATTGCATGCCAGAAGGGCCCCATGTGGTTTATAATTCTTTGGGGGAGGCATATTAATGTCCACTGTACACATCAAACTCTGCTTGATTTAATCCCTAGAATTGACCAGTGCATTGATTGCTTAAATGCCAATATTGCAATTTACAACACTGTCAGGGTTATTATAGTAACCCCCAAGGAGAAGAGGAGGTTAGCTTTCACTCCCTGATTGTTAGAATAAAGCACAGACTGTCACCATTATTGGTTTCCCTCTGCAACAGTCCAGGGAAACCTCAGACACAGGCTGTAAGAAAGGCTCTATAAACTGTGACCACGGAGGACCCACTGGGGAGCTCACATCACATATCATCACTTCATGGAGAAGAAGACCTGGAGTTAGTTATCTGGGCTGCATGGAAGTGTGACTGCCAGGGCACCACTAGCAAAGTCACCTCATCTGTAACGTGCTGTGACGGGGTTCCTAATTATTTTTAATTGGCCACATCACCTGAGATGCTAGCTCTCCTCAACGAACCACAGGAATAGAAAGTAGGTTCAAGGGTAGAAGCTGGAGTTCTAGAATGAGGAGGTAGGGGAAGTTAACAGAGTGGTTAATGCTGACCCCAGGATCTTAGATCTGGGGATCCAAACACCACTTCTCAGACTCACTATAGCAACATCACCTAGGGAACCCTGAAAAAGCCTAGTTCCTGAGCCTCAGCCCTGAAAAGTCTGATTCTGCCAGGTTTAAGGCTCACGGGAAAAACCACTCATGTATTTCTCTAGGTATCTTCTGTTCCCTACACATCCTCCAAAGTCCAGCCCAAGATGGGATTTAACAGCCTTGAACTCCTTCCATGCACAATGTGTCTGTATCTGATGGGACTTGCCTGGTCACGGAACCACATGCTAATCCTTCTTCTCTAGATTAGCATATTGTACCTGTTACCACTTAGTTTTAAACACATTGTTTCAGAATTACATTTTCTATCTTATATGGTGATTTCCTCACAATCAGGCCCATCGCTTACATATTCTAATCCCCAAAGCAATTAGTGACCTATGTACAATGGGTACACCCAACTCCGGACAGAGCATCTTCCCATGGCTGGCCACTTCTATCATTCTGATCTCTAGTCTGGTGTCACTTTAGAGAGGGCCTCTTGGTTCATATGTCTAGATAGCACCTCTTAGTTTCTTTCTAGCCCAGGACCCTGCTTTACTTTCTCATAGTTCTGTATCAATATCTGAGATGTTATTACGTGCTTATTTGTCTTCCTGGAGATCTCTTTGACCCCTTCTAGAATCCAAGCTCTATGAGAACAATTGTTGCCAGAGGTTGTGCCTCCAGCCACAGAGAACAGTGAGTGTATGGCACATAGTAGGCCTCTTAGTTGTCTGCCTGGAGATCTCTTTGCCCCCTTCTAGAATCCAAGCTCTATGAGAGCAATTGTTGCCAGAGGTTTTACCTCCAGCCACTAGAGAACAGTATGTGGCACATAGTAGGCCTCTGATAAATGTTCTGCTAACTGATGTCATTTTTCAGATGTGATCAGTAGTAACTCATCTCTCTAAACTTTTTCATGCTCATAGATGTTGATGAGTTGTTAGTTGCCATCCACGTCTCAGGATATCTAGGTAAGTCACGAAAACCCTGGGTCTCAGATAGAGCATCCAGCCTGTAACCTGGCACAGGTAGTGCTAGCAGGCTAAGCTGGGACCACCAGAGCAAAGTGCCCCAGAGAACAACATGAGCATGTAAACACATGCAGCAGCCTTGTAGGTAGCACCATCTACACACTTGTTTAGCCAGACAGTGGCTGCTTGTTGAGAATTCTGACTTTCTGTGCTTTTGCCTACAATGCCCACACCTCTGAGCTAGACTCCAGCATGCTGCTGCATTGGCTCTAATTGTAGAAATTAAGCCAATTAAGTTGAGAAAACACACACATAGATAAAACACAGTAAATAATCGAGTGTTTTAGAACAATGCTATTCTGAGGACCTAGAATAGTCCTGGTTTAGGAAGGATGGTCCTGACTTTAGAAATGATAGCATTTTCCTGGCTGATAGAAAGGAACAGGCCCACAGCAACCTGGGGAATAGTGGTTTGAGGGAGAAAGAACCCTTCTGTCTGACTTCCCTGATTATTAATCCATTTTTCATGGATTAGCAAGACAATAAACTGCAGGAGAGCTGATGGAGGCATTAAACTTGGTACTGTTGCTAGAACAAGATCAGGGAGTAGCATGGACTCTTATCTAAGCTGACATTCCTGGGAGAATCTCACTTCTGCTAGGAAAATGTTCACGAGCAATCCATGAAATACTATCATCATTACCAAAGGCATTTGCCTGTCTATAATGTGTGCTAAGAAGGATCACAGATATGCAAGGCTATTATCTAAAAGAGAGAAAACATTGTTACTAACAAATAACAATCCAGGTAGCATGAGATTTTTTTCATGGCATTTAACAATATTAATGAGAAGAATAACAGGTAACCTTATTG
Organism: Arctocebus calabarensis; assembly: GCA_963573935.1. Lineage (NCBI taxonomy): Eukaryota > Metazoa > Chordata > Mammalia > Primates > Lorisidae > Arctocebus > Arctocebus calabarensis. The sequence goes on along the minus strand of CAUYON010193397.1, from coordinate 15,037 downwards.
TGGCATGAGATTATGTTGTGTTTTAATCTTTACTACAACCCCGTGAGTTAGGATCATTCTCATCTCATCTTTGTATACATAAGAGAACTGAAGTGCAAAAAGTCAAGCCACTTACCCACAGCCATGTAGCTGTTATTAGCATAGGCAGGCTCAGAACACAGAGCCATGTCCACCAGAATTACCTACATGCTGCCTCCTGAGCTGCTTTTCACATGGTACGTCATCAACCACTGCTATAACAAGCCAATAAATATTCAGAGATCAAAAATCCTGAATATGGCTCCTGTTTCCATCAGTGTTCTAACAGCTTCAACCTATGTTTAGAATTTCGATCATCAAAAATAATTAGGAACAGGGACAATATCATCCCACTCTCCAGTTTGGAAAACCTGTCTTAGCAAACATAGTTTTGGGCAGAAGCTGATGCTATCTACCCCTGACTCACCAGGATGACTTTCTCTATCTCCTTGGGCGCACACCAATGAAACATCCCAGTAGAGTCATACTTCTTCACGTTGGAATCCATGTTGTCGATCTGATCATTACCAGGAATTAACAAGGGGTCATGCCTGGGGAGAAAAAGACAAGAAAACCTAAGTGGAAAATGTGATAAACCATAAATGGAAAGTGCCCCCAGAGTTACATTTCAGAGGACATGAAAGATACAGAGGAAATGGTCGTCACTGAAGGCCATTCTCAGGTTCGCAGAGCCCGTCCTTTGGAAGACAACCATTCCAACTACTGTGCCCATCTAGAAGCTGACTTTTGTTAGGAAATAAATAACTCTGCCTATCTCCTGTTCTTCTTTCCCTAAGTGGCCTTCGTACCATTTTGTGGACTCAGCCTCCCTGTTTCCAGCTACCTTACTCATCTTCCTCTCATTTTACCAGCTATTTGATCTCCCCAGCACACACAGCCCCCCCCCCCAAGAGTTGCTATTAGCATCGGCAATGAAGGGGAAGGAATAGGAACAGAGCCTCATGCTGACTGACTGGCATGAGGATGGAAAGCCAATTACTCGCTCTTTCTGACTACAACTTCTGACGGGATGCTCTTCGCAGTAAAAGCTTTAACAGGCTGCACTTTAAATATTTTAGCAATTTGCCCAATCAGATTTTGCTCTCCCCAGCTGAAGGCCTTTAAAGATTCAGCAGCATGTCACTTCAGAGCAGATTGACTACCAAATGCCCACATCTGGAATACATGATTTCAATCCTAAACAGCATACTCTCTCCTTGCCTTGACAACTGTATTTGCACTAACCGTCCAATGATGGTCCCCCGCCATCCCATCCTCACGTCCCAACTGCAGCATTCCTTGGATGAGAGCCTCCGACTCAGACACATCTTAATAAACTTGTTTCATATTCTCAGGGCTACGTTCACCCTCTCTGGCCTTGTTCACAGATGGAAAAGGAACAGGCATCTAACAAAGTCTCCCCTCCAGTGGGCTGGCAGAGCCTCACTGATAACCTTAAGAATTACAGTAGAACAGGCAGATCTAACAATCCTGCTGCATAATTAGTGAGCTTCTGCATCTTGGGGCATAGTCAATGTCTGTGAGTCTCCCTCTGAAAGTGATTCAGCACCTCAGTTTTTAGGAAAGTTATTGTTGGTCTCTATGAAATTGACTTCATATAATTAGGACATGGCTGCAGGCATAGTTAACTATACAGGCAATGGAGCTATCTTTCCTAAATAATATTGTTAACCTGAGACAGAAAATATAAATAGGTTCAAATTCTGGAAATGTATTGTGAAATGTTTTTAACTTTTAAATTATCTATTTCAATCTTCAAAGGGTGACCTAGGAGTCTCTCTTACATGGCTCATAAACCTAGAATTAAACTTTTGAATATCTACAATGATCCTCCCAATATATTCGCCACCATATAAGATAGAAAAACTCTCTCTCACTGCATTCATTTATGCTTGAGAATTTGCTTTTAGGTTACACCAAATGATAAATAATATCATGTGAGGCAATCTTGCAAAGTTATCTTCAATGAACATGTTAGATTACTATAGGAACTGTCATATCTGATATTAAAAGGAGAACACAATCCATTTCAGACTAGCAGCTCAGTATCAGGGTTGTTGGGAGATCTTGAAGTGTTGTCAACCACCAGGCCACCTTTCAAATGCTGAACACGGTCTAAAGTAATAAATGAGGTTGCTGATAAGAACTGGTAGGTAGCACAGCATGGAAAAAGAAAATTCTGATGACTTTTGGGCCTTGAAAAATTTATAATAGTTCCATAGATATCCAGAATTTAGAAGAAGTAGGTAGAAAGAAGCTACCATAGAGAAATGGTTTGAGAAAATGAACAGAATGAACTCTGTCCAGCACTTGAGCAACATACTTCAGTTGCAAGATGATCTTAATAAACTTGCCCTGAAGATACCGTGCCAGGTTCAAATTCTCTTGCCCTGTTTACTGGTTGAAGAGAAAGTGTTATCTCAGGAAGGTCTGAAACCTGCCCCCAGTCTATTTATGGTTTTAAAAATGCCCAGGGTTGGGCTCATATAATATCAACAAGCAAGCAAATGATATAGAAAGCTGAAAAAAAAATCCTTTTAGAAAAATGTGCCTTGGGGAAGAGGAGGTCCACGTGGTGTAGAATGTTTGGTTTTTTTTCTGGGAAGGAATCAGTTCACTGGTAGAAGTAGCCTTCAAACTTCATCTTAGAAAAGTAAATAAGGAAGCTTGATCAATTGTTCCTCAATAAAAAGGAACAAAGGCAACTAATTTCAATTAACTGGAGGGGAGGGTTGGAAAAACTAGGATTTGAAAATACAGCTACAAGTCATGATTTGTACTGGAAAATTCAGAAACACCCAGGAGATAGGCCATGCTACTTTCTCCTCTGCACAAATCTCTCACCCTCACCTGGATAATTTAAATATAAATCATCTAGGATTTACCTTAGAAGGTTTGATTTGAGGAACATCAAAAATCTCTCTGAACAAAGATTCTTTCCTTTTCTGACCAGCCATGGTGCTTAGAATTGTAACTTTAGTTTCCTGAATCAGTAAAGCAATCAATAATCATGAATTCGCTATTGTGAGTCAAGAATGGAAAATAGAGTGGTGATTAAGACCCAATGCCTAGTCAAAGAGAAGTCTACAAAATAGCAGGAGAGGAAAAACGTAAATGGCTATAGTAGACAGTGGTAAATGTTATAACAAATAAAACACAAGGCAGTTATGAGAATACCAAGAAAAAAATGGTTCATTGCCATATTGATTTGAATAGCATCAAGGAAGGCTTTGCAAAAAAGTATCATCTTATCGAAGCCTTGAAAAGTGAGAGGACCCTCAGCATATTTTAGTGTTGCTTCACCAGAAGCCATTAGGACCTACTCAGAGGCCCAAATGAAAAGAGCTAAAGAGTAGTACTCCAAACCATGGTTAAAATGTCAACTAAAAATGTCAAGTAGTACTTGACCTAAGGTATAGAAGACGCAGGTCAGGTATCCTACCTCTCTTCAGATGTGCAATGATAGTCAAGTAGAAGACAGAGTCAACGGATTGAGTATGACTGATTGAGATCAGACTAGGAACGATACATGAGATTTAGACAGGATAAAAATCACATTTCCAGCAAAGGAAGAATGTTATAAAAATTGGAGATCTTTCAAACATAAAGTGAGTTGTTTCCCAAGACAGTGGGTTTCCTACCATTTAAGACATTTCAGAAGGGCTAGGAATACAGAGGAGATTTAATTATAAAGCTTAAGTGAACCTGGAAGATCTTTGAGATTTGGCACCTCAAAGATCTTCCAGCAGTGTGCCCTCATTGGGAAGAGAAGCAGCTAGAAGGATTTTGGAGGTACTGGACTGCTGTTGAGCATCAAAAGGCTGAAGGGCACTGAGCAGGTGAACAAGGTTACTGGAGTGAAGATAAGAAGCAGATGAGAAGCAATGGAGATGTGCTCTATTTATTCATTGGATTCCACAGAATGAGAAGGAAGCATAGGACATGACTCACTCTAACCAAAAAAAAAAAAAAGAAAGAAGAGGAGTTCGAGAAGGAGGTAGAGGAGGAGAGAGTTTGTAACTACCTTGGATGAATTTCTTTACTATACCAATTCCTCTAGTAATTATAAGGGCCTTAGGGTGACTTAAGCTGCAGACAGAGATCTGGCACAGGTGGAGATGAAAAGTCAATTGTCCACAGAGATTTCTGCTTCTAAATTGAGGTTTCTGGAGTTTATGTTACTAGAAGTCAGTCCAAGTTTTGTCACGGAGCACACAAACCAACACAGTGGTGGTCCAGGGAGGTCCAGAGGAATCAGGCAATTTGCTCCCCATGGAAAAGTGGATCATCAGAAACCTCCCTGAAGAAGGCATTCCAGTATCTTCCCTATACAAGATGATGAAGAAATCCACCACTCCTCAAAGACTTGTTTGGAACTGAGGACCAATACTAAATGATACTTAATGACTTTGTGTATTTCTTTCACTCACAAAGTCATACTCAACTTCCTTAAAATGCACCATAATTAATTCAAGAGTCCTTTGTCATTTTCAACTTAGGGTAATAGAAACTTTATGTGGTGAGGCACATCTACTGTTTTGTTGTTACAGGCTGAATTTTGTTCCTTCCCCCCACCACCACCAAATTCGTATGTTGAAGTCCTAATCCCCACTACCTCAGAATGTGACATTTTGAGACAATGATCTTTAAAGAGGTAATTAATTTAAAATGATGTTGTTGGGTGGTCCTTAATCCAATATGACTAGACTCTTCATAAGAAGAAGAAATTTGTCCAGAGGGAAGATCATGTGAAAACTGGAAGAGATGGACATTCACAAGACGAGGAGAGAGGCTTGGAACAGATCCTTCACACACAATACTCAGAAGGAAATAATTCTGCTGAGACTTTGATCTCAGACTTCTAATTTACTAAACCATGAGAAAATAAATTTCTATGGTTTAGGATACTGGGTCTGTGGCACTTTGTTACAACATTCCTAGCAAATTAATATAATAGCATTAACTTGAAGAAAAACAAGCACAAGGTACCCCTTAGCTGATGACCCTGGAAACCCTTCTTGAATCTTAGGTTTTCCTGTCCATTTGAGGTGGAAAAGCATCCTGCTAATACTTTAGGAATAAATGGAAATACACCAGTAATACACAATATCTTCTTCAAAGGTTTTGGGCTAATGTCCCTCTCCTCCTTGGCACCACCCTCACATCCCCCATCAGCAATATACATACAGAATTAGACCTGTCTGCTCTGTCAGAGTGGTGACGGCTCCCTGGTCTTTAACTTATACTTGCCTTTGAGGATCTATACTAATGACAACACAACCTAAGGCAAAGAGGAAACTTAAAAATTAGCCAGTAAATTTAGTCAGTCAAACTGAGAAAGTCCATCTCCAAACGGGGTGTTTGGCAGTTGATATTATTGAAGGCAACAAACCACTTATTTCATAGTGACAGTATGCCAGAGAGGTAGGTGAGCTGATTCCCAAGTCAATAATCGCTTAAAGCATTCCAAAACAAGTATCTAACTCTCTTTAATTCTATGAAAGCTGAGAAAGGTGAGGAAGCTGCACAAGAAAAGTCTGAGAGACTAGTTCATGGGGTTTAGGGGAAGAAGCTGTCTCTGTAACATAAAAGTACAAGTGAGGTAGCTAGTGCTAATATAGCTGCAGCACATTATCTAGATTAGCGGTTTACAACCTCTGGGTCATGACTCCTTTGTAACAATAAAAATATATCCTGCATATCAGATATTTACATTATGATTCATAACAGTAGAAAAACAGTTATGAAGTGGCAATGAAAATAATTTTATGGTTGGGGGTCACCACAACATGAGGAACTGTATTAAAGGGTTGTGGCATTTGGAGGCATTAGGAAGGTTGAGAACCACTGATCTAGATGATCTAGTTAAGATAACTGATGAAGGAAGCTAGACACCGGGTTTAGACATACTAGACAACAGGTTTTCAATATAGATGAAACTGCCTTCTATTGGGAGAAGATGCCATCTAGGACTTTCATAGCTAGAGAAGAGAAGCCAATGCCTGGTTTCAAGGCTTCAAAAAACAGGTTGACCTATTAGTAGGCACTAATACAGCTGGTGACTTTAAGTTGAAGCCCTTGCTCATTTACCATTCTGAAAATCCTAGGGTACTTAACAATTAGGATAAATCCACTCTGGGTGTGCTCTATCAACAACAAAACCTGGAGACAACACATCTGGTTTACTGAATATTTCAAGCCCACTGTTGAGATCTATTACTCAAGAAAAAAAGAATTGATTTCAAGATATTACTAAAGAATTCATTTCAAGATATTACTGCTTATTGACAATGCATCTAGTCACCCAAGAGCTCTGATTAACGGTGTTTTCATGCCTGCTAACACCTTATCCATTTTGTAGCCATGCATCAAGAAGCAATTTCGATTTTCCATCTCATCATTTAAGAAACACATCATAAGACTATAGTCAACACAAATAGTGATTATTCTGATGGAGCTGGGCAAAGTAAATTGAAAACCTTCTGGAAAGGATTGACCATTCTAGATTCCAGTAAGAACATTCATGATTCATGTCAAAATACTAACATTAACAGGAATTTGAAAGAAGTGGATGACTTTGAAGTTTCAAGACTTTAACAGAGGAAGTAATTGTAGATGTAGCAGAAATAGCAAAGGAACTAGAATCAGAAGTGGAGAAGGAAATGGCTGAATTGCTGCAAACTTATGATAAACTTGAATGGATGAGTTGTTTCTCACAAGTAAACAAAGAAACTGATCACTTTTTCTTTCTGAGATGAACCCATACCTCTGAGGAAGATGCTGTCAACGTTGTTGAAATGAAAACACAATTGCTTATCTAATTGATAATGTAGAGTTTGAGAGGATTGACTTTAATTTTGAAAGAAGTTCTGCTATGAGTAAAATGCTATCAACAGTATCATGGACTATAGAGATCTTTTGTGAAGGGCGGAGTCAATCAATGCAGAAATTTTCACAGTTGTCTTATTTTTAAAAATTTCCACAGCCACTCTGGCTTTGAGCAACTACCCTGATCATTCAGCAACCACCAACATCAGGGTATGACCCTCCACCAACTAAAAGATTATGACTTGCTGAAAGCTCAGATGATAGTTAGCATTTCTAACCAATGACATATTTTTTTCCTGGGGTAACAAAGAGAGATTTTAGAAAGAGAAAGTTTAGAGCACTTCCAGAGAGAGTTAGATGTCAGTCCCTCTCATGAAGAAGAAAAGGTGAGAGAGACCAGCATTTTTAATTAAGCTCCTGACATTGCTTTTTTAGACATAATGCTATTACACACTTAATAGTCTACATTAGAGTATAAACATAAATTATATATGCACTAGAAATCCCCCCTCCAATTGTGTGCTTTGCTTAATTGCAGTATTTATTTTGTTGGAGTGGTCTGGAACCAAATCTGCAGTATCTCTGAGGTATGCCTATGAAAGATCTTTGTTTTGAGGGTTTTCAGACCAAGAAATGCCACTTGCCATCAATTAATCTTGGGAAGTGAACTAAATGCCCTGTGTTTCTGCAGAAACACAGAAAGCCTGCCTTGAAGACAGCAGCCTAAAGCAAAACCACTAATCCCTTTTCTAGCAAACCCGCTGTGAGGAAGTTAGTGTTATATTTTAAAGAGCACAATTCCCCTTATGGGCAAAGCTTGCAAATCCTAGTTTGTTCTGTGGCACTGGGTTCAACGCTGGACTTCAGAAATTTATATTAAAGTACAAGTAACCAACCAAGAAAGCAAAAAGTTATGAAAGAGGAAAGTTACAAAATGGCTGGAAGATTGCATCCTTTTCTCTGATTTGTAAGACCTTACATCTTACTGCCTGATAAGGTTTTTCCTGTCACTATGAAAATCCCATGTAAATTAAGGACAATCCTGCAACAGTCTCCCTGGGAGATGGGCGGTTTGATAAAATGCAGGAGAATTTCTCACTCTCCTGCGGGCCTTTCATCTAAGAAGCAAGGACCAACTTCATTGAGCATCTATTATGTCAGGCACCATGCCGGGGATACCAGGACATTTCTCAGGCTTCACGGTTATGCTCAAATATTCCTCATAAAGCCATTATCCTGGACAACCAAAGAAACAGAAGTTGTGTACCTCCCCAGGAACTCCTACAGAAGTGTGAGATGCTCCTTCAGAGACAGTAATGTGCCTGCCTGTCTCATCCACTAGATGGTGAGCTTACTTAGGGCAGGAATCTCCTATTATACTCCTCATGTATTTCTAGAACCCAGCAGAGGACACAAACAAACAAAAGGATCTGACAAATGATCTCTAGTCTCTGAACAGTCTTGAACCAGCTAACAGAGATATTTGCCAAAGCTGGCCAGACCAGCCAGAAATTTGCCCAGGGATGGCCTTCTTATTTACCTTTAATATTTTGCAACAATTTGCTTTGGTAACAACCAGGGCTCTGGTACCATTTTTCACCTAGAGGGTCTATACATGAATGAAGACATAGAGTATTCACCATAAAAGAAGTCTTCCTGAAGTGAAGGTCAACTCTAAATTAAGTCTTTAACCAGTCAAGGCTGCTAGGGTGTGCCAAGTGCCAGCTACTGTAACTATTGGTGGGGAGGACTTGTGTGTGGTGTCAACAATGCTCAAGACAGATGTTTTCTATTTAAGCAACTACCTGGTACCCCAGTGCAAAGGCTGACCATCTAAGAGGCAGGCCTCTGACACTTCAAGCTTCTCTCACTGCTGTGATTCTTAAAAATGGTGCTTCTCAAAGTGTGGCCCCAGATCAGCAGCATCCAAACCACTGGAAAGTTTCATAGAAATGTAAAGTCTTGAGTTCCAGCCCAGACCTGCTAGACTTACAGGACTGTGGCCCAGGAGCCTATGTTTTAACAAACCCTTCCAGGTGATTCTGACACCTGCTAAAGCATGACAACAACTGCTCTTAAATTTTTCCCACATGGAGAATCTGTCTGGCTTGAACGATCCTACCAAAGTTAGCAACTTTCAGCAACACACAATCTATGAGGCTCTGGCTTCAGCAAGGCACGAACTAGAGCAAGGCAAAGGAGGTTTCCAGGGTGCAAAATCGAAGGAGGCGCCTCCATCCTAGTTGCCCATCCTGCTTCTCTCTAACGTTCTAGAAATTGAGACCTTTGTCAACACTTGGGGATTCTTAGCCTAGATGCTATAGTAATGATTCTCTCTTCCTGACCTTTCTTTCCACGAGCTAACCCGCAAATTAATAAACACAAATAAGCAAGTTAAATATTACTCTTTGTAATGTGCAACACTTATCATTGGAATTCTTCCTCTTCTCCATCTCTTCTTCCACTCCACAAGACAGCATGGCTTCTAATTACTGAGTCATTGACTAGTGTTCAAGAGTGGCAGGCCATGCAGGCGGGTCTCAGCCTGTGGCAGCCATAAGAGACTGAGGTGCTTTCCTCAGGCTCAGATTTACATGCCCAGCACCATAAATGGCTCTAACTGGATCTGCCTCACTCTTGGGTGCCTTTGACTCCTGGATAAATACTATTTCTTGCTACTCTGCAAGAATCCTCACTTTTGGATTATGGATCCTGCCTTAAGTCATCCTTTGCGGGGCTTCCTCATTTCCGCTAAAGATCATTGTCCCAAAACCCCACTGCCCATCTCCCTGCCCCCATCTCTCACCTGATGACCATCCTAGGAAGCTACCTTGACAAAATTCTCAGACCAGGGTCCAGCTACCCTGGCAAAACTCAGGGTAGTTCAGCTTTCCTTTGTCTATCTACCTGTATTATTTTCCCTGCTGCCACCTGAGACATCAGCTCTTGTTAGACAGCTAGCATTTTTAGAGGAAGAAGGAAATTACTGCCTTGATGCTTGGGAGGCAGCCCGGGAGAACCAACACGTCTCTCAGCCTTAGAGGAGACTGTACAAGACACTCTTGAAATGACAGGCCAAAATACTGACCGTCTGCTGAGCATGACTTTGTCTGGGGAGCTGCGTCCAGTCCACCTAAGCCTTGGTACCATGATCCGAAATATCTTTCTTTCTGTTCCAGTCTTGGGGGGTGCAGGGGCACGTCATACACTGTTAGTTTGTGCACTGAGCCAAACTTACTTAGCTAAGCTGCCCTGCCTTTCTTCTTTCTTCTGCCCAGTGGAAGAAATTGTGATGATGGCGTTCTGCCTCCATCTCAGACTTGGCCTGGGCCACGTAGCCATTTTCTATTACTAGAACCTTTCACATTGGCAGGCTCTGATGTGGGAAGTCCTAACAAAAAGACCCCCATGAAAGGTCTGAGTCAAAAGAAAGGCAATGAGACTTAAACAAGCAGATGAGTTTATTCCACTTAATGATCAGTCGATGCCCGAGAGGATAATTTGTTTTCCTCAAATCATATTTCCCTTCCCATTTAGGAAACTAATGTCTAAAATTTCCTGGGTCTCCTGACAGGAAAGGCTCCTCAAAATGTTCCATTTCTCTGTTTGGGGTAATGTTAGTTCTGCTTGGTAGCCTGGCTGGGGGCTGTCTCTTTGTGTAAATTGTCTACCTGATGTATCCTATGTGCAACCTTATTGGCCGTGCTGCTCTCTGATGGCAGGAATGATGTGTGTCCTTAGCCTGGTCCCGGTCCACTGTTCTACAGCACACCCTGGATGGCTGGGAACCCAGCAGAGCTGGGTGAGCCTTCTGTTTCACACCTCTGTCTGTACTGATGTAACATGTGTCTCGGAAAGGCCCTCAGAGAGGGTTCCAAACTCTTTCTTATGCTGCCACCAAAGAACCTCTAAAACAGTGGTTCTCAACCTTCCTAATGTCATGGCTCTTTAATATAGTTCCCGTGGGTCGCAACCCACAGGTTGAGAACTGCTGCTCTAAAAACACAAATTAGGGCATTGCCTCCTCAAAAACCTGCAAGGGTTGCCCAATGCCTATGACAGGTATAAACACTCATGACTGGGTGCCAGAATAATCTTCCATTCTCAACTCCAGCTGCACCACTCCAAGGACCCTCTGGCTCCAAACACACTAAGCCATTTACTGAGCTCTGAGCATTTTCCCTATTTTCTCCATCTTCCTTACTAGATAAGACTTGACTAGATTTACTGGACTTTACATTTCTGTGTCTCAGTTTCCTCATCTGTAAAATGGGGGAAACAGCATTATCTATTCACACAACTGCGATGAGGACTCAGGTCACAGGTATCACATACCTATAAGGATGCCTGGCACCCAGTAACAATGAACAAGAGTGGGTGATAGAATTCGTAGAACATTCTCCTCATCATACAGGGCTAGGTTCCATGAGATTTTCTTCATAAACCAGGCTCAGCCCCCCAAATGAGAGGTAACAATAGCTCTTTCCATTCTCACAGCCCAGGCTAGGATAATCTCCCATGTTCTTCTAACTGTATTTGGCTGTGTATGTTTCGCTATCTCCGATGCTAAACTATAATCATTTTCAAGGAAGGGATCTAGTCATATCCATCTTATTTTATCCATCTCAAAGAACTTCCACAACACCTTAACCATAGTAGGCTCCCACTAAACATTTGTTGGGTGGAAATTAATCTGAGAAGAAATAAAAACAGGCAACAGAAGTGCCTGGAACTTCCGGGTTCCATTTGAAGGTGCAGTGTGAGAACCCAGGCATTTACTATGTACCATCTGCCTAGTGGAGAAATATTCTTATCACCTAAAAGAATGTGTGTAAATGCAATGACTTAAAGGTGGGTCTGGCATGAACTGTTGATTGAAAACCAGGGGATTGTGAATCGAGATTTCAGGAATTTACATATCTGTTTCAACTGTAGTCAAAATGGTATTTGGTGTCTTTATTTTTTCCTATAGAGACTCCCTAGAAAGCCTTCATTGAATGTTCACTGGAGGCCCAGATTATTGGCTCTGGCCAATAATCTCAGAATTTTGGGAGGCTGAAGCAGGTGGATTATGGGAGGAACTCAGGAGTTGAAGACCAGCCTGAGCAAGAGTGAGACTCTGTCTCTAAAAATAGCAGTAGTAGCAGGCGCCTGTAGTCCGGGAAGCTGAGGTAAGAGGATCACTTGAGCTCAAGAGTTGGAGATTTGTGAACTATGACAACAGGGCAATAGAATTAGATGCTGCCTCAAAAAAAAAAAAAAGAATGTTCACTGGGGTCTGTAAGGCCTCCAAATGAAGAACCCTTGACTTAGCTATTTAAAGACCAAGATTGTGTCCCTCTACCCCAGAGTTTTACATCGAAAGACAGACATGACTCACCTTACAATGCACAAATCCACCACGTAGGAAGAACTGGGCACAGGGGTACTTGGTGACTTTAGTGGAAAACTAGGAGAGGCTACTTAAATAATTCCATGTTAAGAGACCACAAGCAAAGGAAATAAGAGGCAGACAGAGAAAGGGCCTTGGGAACCTCCGTGTTCACTGCTCCTTGGTGGATGTGAAGCCAAAGGTTACCCATCATGTGTCTTCAGCTAGGGGCACAGACACTCGCCATTTGGCACAGTCTATTTGTGATGGTTGTTCCCTGTCTGGGTGACTAAAAAACATACTACCTTGGGATCCGGACACACAAAATGAGGCTGTTCACCTAACGATTGTGCAGAGAGTTAAGTGACACTTAAACACCAGGGTAAGCCTGATTCCAGAACAAAGGGGAGACAAAGGCCATTAGTACAGAATCCCTGTTGCATTTCCTGCTGGCAGATGATTTGGAAGGAGCCTTCACGCAGGAGCCTGTTTTATTTGCAGAAGCCACAGTGGTAAATTAAAGCCCATCCTAGCCCATTTTGGGCTCTCCTATTTCTCTTGAAGCTCTTCCTATCACTGCCCACAGGCCACTAAAACCTGCCTGCATTCAGAGTGATTGATTCTGCTCAAACAGCAAGCCACAAACTCACGTCAAAAAACCCACTTCAGATAAGTCATTAGCTTCCTTTATGGATTTTTCGGGTCATAAGGAATAGGGCCTGGGAGTCCTATCTTTTGTATAGTACAAAGAGGCCATTTGAAGAGGTGGGTACAATTGGAAAAGCCACAAGGAGCTGAGTGAGCCCCTATGTTTTCTGCCAATCCAAAAAAAAAAAAAAAAAAAAAGGAATTTAGCAAAAATAGAGCCCACTACCTCATTGGCAATGCCAGAAACTCAGACGCACACTAAAGAGCTTGGGGATCCTTCCTCTATACCTGCAAGTGAAGGAAAATGGAGTGGGCTCAGTCTTTGCTCCACGTCAGACAGAATCTGTGAAGCACACAGGACGTGGAGTGTCTAAGACTTGCCCTTTGTCCTGGGACAGCCCGTTCTAGCTGGGCTGCCGGGGAGACCTTTGGGGGCTGGTGAGATGAAGCATCCCAGCAGCAGTAGCCACGGCCACAGCAGCAGCAGCCCAAAGGCAGCAACACAAGAAGCCTGGGTTCTGCAGCTGGGCAAGTTTCCTCTCACCACCTGACTGACGTTTAGCAATTCTGATGTACCACAGAGCAGACAGCTCCAGCCTGGGACGATGGCCTCCCTCAGCCCCTCTCCGGCAGGCAATGAAAGCAAGATCCACTTTGAAAATTCTCCCCCATCATGCAAACTGACATAGGCATGCTTTTCAAAAACCCACAGCCAATCTGTTGATCATTACTTATTTACAAAGGCCTTCGGGCAGAAAGTCCTGTAAAAACCATACTTGATATGGTATACACTAGCTTTTTCTGCTTGTGGAAAAAAAAAGGCCCCCAAGGCTACCTCAAACCATCACTTTCTATTGCACATAAAATGTAGCGTGTAACACTAAAGTATTTAATATATATGGTATAATATATCTACAGGAAAGGCATTTGTGTAGAAGTATGTTACCCTGGATTTGGTAATTTGATGTTTTGCTGAAGGCTATGACTTAAAAAAGCCTCCACCTCGTACAGAAGACCTGTCATCTTGGTACCCAAGAGCCAACAGAATAAAGAAGTACCCTTAAGCAGCAAAACTTTGACACAGCTTTGAAGCATATGAAAACAGTATAACTCCTCAGAATTATTATTACTCAAGATCAAAGAAATGAGCCATACTTTACATAGCAAACAGGGACAGGGAATTTGGCTCCAAAGGTTTCAGATTTTTCAGACTTCTCTTTATTTATTTGCTTCCCTAAATTTAGGCGAAGGAAAGAGCCTGGGCTTTTCTTTACTTTAAATGGATATAACTATTAGCCTTAGATAAGGCGATTACCTGAAGGTGAGTAAATAGGAAATGAATGCCGGCATGACAACCCGCATCATAAAAACGAGAGGTTGGCACTTGGCGCATTTTATTCCTCCCCATAAACTACAAGCAAGCGTGTAACTCAGCAACACCCAGGCACAGCTGAGCGGAGGGGAAGACAGAGAACTTCTAAGGAAACACTTGTCAGGAGTAGATGGCCATAATGGGGAAGGAGATGGGGATGGGGGAGTCTTCCACTGGGGACTTGCGCCCTCAATCACATGAAGAAGGGCGTTGCTGGCTGAGCTCCAGAAAGGTGGACCCGGAGGGCCAGGAGATGGGAATGTGATTGGAAAGTGGAGAATGGAAATCGCCATTATTGTATTTCCATAATCCAAGAAAGGAAAAGTGGCCAGAGGCCGTGAAAAGAGAAAAGTAATGTCAGGGTGACAGGTGCTTCCATGTCAGTAACCATGTAGGAGAACAGTGCAAATCTGAGATCATTCTTACTTCTCTCCGGTGTCAGAGAGTCAGGATGTTGGGACTGGCAGATGAATTAAAGACAAAAAGGGGAAATGGAAGGTGACTTGGCCAAGGATAGGAATCTGCAGAACTCTGTTGAAATTTAAATTCACTTGCTACTTAGTAGAGGAGGCCCAGTCAAGACAGAAGGAGGGCGGGAAGGAAGAAAGACAGGAAGGAGGGAAGGAAGGAAGGAAGGGAGGGAGGGAGGGAGGGAGGGAGGAATGAATTACAGAAAAGACAGATAGAAAGAAAGGGAGCGTGTGCACGTATGCTGTGTTTCATAATTAATATTGCTTTTAGCCTAAGCAGAACTGGATTACTTTTGAACTTTGCTTTGG
>CAUYON010193394.1:0-27073 GCA_963573935.1 Arctocebus calabarensis | reverse complement strand
AGTGCCATTACTAGAGCTGTCATTCTTTTCTGTTCCTTTCTCTCTTTTTCCTCCTTTCTCTCCAGATCTCAGTTACAAAGGACCGTAGTGGCCATTTTAAGAAGATTCTCCAGGTTATGGTCTGGGACTATAGCCAATTTCTGGAGTTTTCTTTGAATGTCTGGGGCTGCTTAAGGGATAAATTTGTCTTTTAAAATAATCTGACTCTCTATGGAGTCAGGTGTCAATTGGGTGTGTTTTCTCATCTCATTGCCTCCCTAAGCCTCTCTCTCTTTTTTTCTTTAAATTCTCATGGCTCTGGCTTGTGTCATCACCCCTCAAGAGCCCCAGGTTTGCCTTATAACGGAGCGCCAGGAGAAAAAATTTCTTTTGGACACCGGAGCAACCTTTTCTGTACTTCTCTCTAATCCTGGTCTTTTATCTCCCAAATCCATAACTATACAGGGGGTGTATGGACAGCCGGTTACCAAATTTTTCTCCCAGCCTCTAAGCTGCAATTGGGATGACTTGCTGTTCTCTCATGCCTCCCTAATCATCCCTGAAAGTCCTGCTCCCCATTTGGGGAGGGACATACTAACTAAAACAGGAACTTTTCCCTCATGGAGATCTAGTCATGATCAAAACTCTTCCCTCTAAGTCACCTTCCCTGACCTCAACTTGGGCA
Organism: Arctocebus calabarensis; assembly: GCA_963573935.1. Lineage (NCBI taxonomy): Eukaryota > Metazoa > Chordata > Mammalia > Primates > Lorisidae > Arctocebus > Arctocebus calabarensis. The sequence continues at coordinate 26,409 of CAUYON010193394.1, read as the reverse complement.
GACCCCTTTCCTGTTATCTTGTCTTCTTCTACTGTTAAAGTTATAGGAGTCGATTCCTGCATACGTCATTCACGAGTAAAGTCCTGGAACCCTCCATTTTCTATGGAGGCAGGCAATGAAGACAGCCAGCCACAGACCACTTACACTTGTGAGCCAAAAGAAAGCTTGAAGTTATCATTTAGGAAACAGCAAGAAAAATCCTAATATGGTTTTCTTTTAGCATCACTGAATAAGTGGTCTGACCTGACGCTGTTCTACCTTTTCCTATTACTGATTACACTAATCAGATTTATATTTTCCAGAAATGTCATCAAGCAACATGCAATAAAGATGGTTCCAGTTCCAGACCTGATTCTATCATGAACTCCTGAATCACTCTCCCTCCAGAGAAACCCTAACTGCCCCCTTCTCTCGTAACCCAGTTCAACAGGAAGCAGTTAGATAAAGTCTTCACCCTTTTGCCCTAACAGCAGTTAGAGTTTCTACTAGGAGAGGGAGAATTGATACAGGACATTTGGCCTGCCAGCCAGCTCAGCAGAACTAAGCCTCCATCTTGGCGGTGTTGGTGCAGTGGAAGCCAGCTGAGGAACCAGCAGGCTGTATGATAGGCAAGGAGGGGAGCCTCCGACCCCCTCTGGAGGGTCCAATAGCCAAAAGGGCCAGATGACTGCTGGAAGACACCGGTGTTTTGGTGTCTCCTTCACTTTACACTTAGGACTAAACAAGAAACCCCCATTTCCTATGCCTAGGTCAATTTCATGTGAATTTCTTAGGCCCCAATTACATGAATGGACTGTGTCCGTTCATTGATATATTCATTCACCTTGCCCCTGCTGAAGGGACTGTATCCATTCATTTCCTGGCCAAGGAACCCATGCACCTATATATATCCCGAGACTAAGAGCGTAAAGGCAGAGAGGGGAGAAAGACCGGGAGAGAAATGGAGAGAGCTTTTCTCTCCCCACTTGAGTCCTCTCTGTCTACCAGGAACGTTAGTGTTTTTTGTATTCTTTTCTTTAAATAAATTCTGTCTTACCACTGATCTGTGGTCTGCGGATTTATTTTTCAAATCAGTGAGACCAAGAACCTGAAATTCCAGATTTGGCAAGCCAGCCAGGAGAGGAGACAAAGTTCCTGTAACACTACCTTGGGTATATGGGGCCAGAGCCCTACTCAATGAGACCACAGGCGCCACCCAAAACCTTATTATTTTATTTATTTATTATTTTTTTTTTAGACTCTGTCTCACTTTTTGAGACTCTGTCTCACTTTCTAGCTCACCATAGAATACTATGGTGTCATAGTGCACAGCAATCCCAAACTCTCAGGCTCAAGCGATCCTCTTAAGTAGCTGGGACTGCAAGCCCCCAAACAGGGCCCCGCTATTTTTTAGACACAGAGTCTCATTCTTACTCAGGCTATTCTCAAACTTGTGAGCTGAAGCAGTCAACCTGCCTTGGCCTCCCACGGTGCTGGGATTACAGGAGTGAGCCACTGCACCCAGCTCCAAAATGTTAATTCTGCACTTCAAGCCTGCAGAATTGGGAGGCAATAAATTCTGTTGTTTAAACTACTCAGATTGTGTAATTTGTTATGGCAGCACTAATATACTTAATACCATACATTTAATAAATGGGGCTTAGATGTAAATTCTAGTTTCCTTGACTGCAGTAACAATCATACCATATATCCTTTTACCTTCTAAGTCATTTTATTAAGGACAAAGTGTGAATGGAATATGTTTAAGAAATGGTGGTGAAGTTAACACATAAAATTGAATACTCATGCATGTACGCTATCTCCCGATTGTTTCTGTATATTAAACAGCACTCCTAAATGACTCATTGACTATTTTGCTCTGAATAGCTCTCTAAATAATGTGAGCCTGCCACCTCCTTAAGGTTGACTACTTTTGAGTGCTATGAGGGACATGATTTAAATACCAATTACATTTAGTAGAAGAAAAATTTTCAAATTGTGGGTTGTCACCATTAGTGAGTAATAAAATCCATTTATTGAGTAGTCCTCCATTATATTCCCTGTAAAAAAAAAAAAAAAAAAAAAGAAAAGAAAAAAGAAAGAAACCAAATAAAATGAAATGGAATAGCAATTATGAATTGCACCTATCTATGTTCAAGGAACTAGGTTTGGAAACATTTATTTCTACACCTATGTGTGGAGGAGATATGTGTTATGTTCTAAATTGAGAACATAAAATGGATTTCTCATTATGGGTAACAGAAAAAATTACAAAATATTAGACCCTATCTCATATCTGTATGCTACTTTAGCACATTAAGAAATCTAGAATAAATGCAGTTAACTTACTTTCATATTTTTTATTTTATAGACAACATTGCTAATGATTTCAAGATTCCAAGGATGTTTATTATTTTTTTTTAATTATAGAAAGTTGTAGATTTGAGGTGAGAAAAACAAAAGGTTCCTTAAGTGCCAAATTCCTGTCTCTCCTTTTGCAGAACTTGCCAAAAACCTTAAAATATCATGAAATTTTGTATTTGTTTTTCAAATTAGTTTGCCTGGTTATCCATGCCCCCTGCACTAGGAACAATCGAGCAAGGAAGCATATTATAATAAATATTTTCAAACCTTGAATATACAACATCAACAAACAGGACAAAAGCAAAACATCAGTTAAAAAAAAACCCACTCATAAACAATATGAGAACTTTCAAAATAAAGCAACCAGAAATGAACAAATAATGGCTTATTGTTCAACTGGAAATTCTGCTCCAAATGTGAAAGAATCTCTTTATTGTTGACTTCTGAAAGTTTATCTAAACATTTTCTTCTTAGCCAAAATGATAGGTTAGTAACTCAGAGAAATGAAACGTTTTACCAAGTGATATCAGGAAAAGCCGGACCTTACACTTGTGTCCTAACCCCAGACTTATACTTCTTAAACACACATTTCTTTCTTATACAACATAGACACTTTAACAACTTTTTTGAAAAATAGAAATTATTAAAACTGATAAGAGAAGAGATAGCAAATCAGAGCAGTGTTATAACAAGGTAACAAAATTGGCTTAGTAATTAATATTCTTCTCAGGAAGAATAAATTGGTCCCACATTATGTCATTTGAGAGAGTTTATCAAATGATTAAAGAAGTAATATTAGTCCTCACAAAATTTTCTAGGAAATGGAGGAGGAAATATCTCAGAACTCTCTCCATGACACCAATGTGAGTCTGATACCAAAGTCAGAACAAGACATTTCAGTAAAACTAAAGGCCAATAATATATAAGCAAACATCTATATTAGTGCAAAATCGAGTTTATATATATGAACATTAATTTTATATTAGAAAACAGAATCTTGCATAATATACATTGGGATCAAATGGGATTTATAACAGGAATGACAGCTTTACTTAATTTTGTTTTCTTTTTTTAAAGGCAGAGTTAGTTCACAAAACCTCAATTCCTCTTGAGTAGCTGGGACTACAAGCATGGACCACCAAGCCTGGCTAATCTTTTTCTATTTTTAGTAGAGATGGGGGTCTCATTTGGTTCAGGTTGGGTTCAAACTCCTGAGCTCAAGTGATCTTCCCACCTCAGCCTCCCACAGTGCTAGGATTACAGAGTTGAGCCACAATGACTGGCTATGGGCTTAAAGCTCAAAAACTACTTCATATAATACACCATATAAACAAAATAAAGAACAAAAATCACACAATTATTTCAACAAATATATAAACAAATACTTGAGAAGTGCAAAACTTTTGACTCTATTTTTTTTCCTGATAAAAACTTTTTTTTTTTCTAACTGAGAAGCTGGGAATACAGTCGTAAAAATAATTTCTATTTTTAGTACAGACAGGGTCTCACTGTTGCTCAGGGTGGTCTGGAACTCCTGAGCTCAAGGGAACCTCCTGTGTCAGACTTGCAAAATGCTAGGATTATAGGCATGAGCCACAATGCCCAACCTCTGATTAAAAACTCTTAACTAACTAAAAACTGAAGGAAATTTTTTACCTTAATGATGTGTGAAAAACCTACAGTAAATATCACACTTAGTGATGTCAGACTGAATGTAAGACCAAGAAGACAAAAATGGCAGAAAGTTGTTCTCAAGATTCTATGCAAGGAAATTTGACAAGAGAAAAAAAGAAAGTAGGATGGACTTTATATTAAGATGATGTGTTTGAATGTTAAAAAGCCTAAGAAATCTGCAAAATTGCTGCGACAACTAATCAGTGAGTTCAGCAAGGTTACAATATACAGGATCAATATCCAAAATAAACAGTATATTCATATTATAGCAATATAAATCATGAATTAAAAATTTAAAATTCCATCCATAATAGCATTAAAAAGAAAAAAAATTATTAAGAATGAAACTAAAAAAAATTGTAAAAAGTGTCCATTAAATATTATAAAGCATTACTAAAGACCTGAACAGAGAGATACCGCATTTTAATAAATTACAAGATTAAATTTTTAATGAAGATAATTCTTTCTAAAGTTTTCTATAGATCAAATCTAATTGCTGGTTAAAATAGAGCATATTTTCAGTATAAATGTATAAACTGGTTCAAAAATGTATATGAAGAAGGGTCCAGAGTCTATAAAACATTTTTGAAAAGAAAAAAAATGAAACATTTGCACCACCTAATTTTAAAACTTATTAAAATCTACATTAATCAAGACAGTGAAGTAAATGCTAAAACACATAGGCAAAAAGAAAAAAAAAGGAATATAATACAAATCCAAAAATATACTATTACATTAATGGTCAACTAATTTTTAGCAAAGATGCCAAGATATTTCAATGAGAGAATTTTCAAGATGTGATGCAAGGGCAATAGAAATTCCTTACATAGAGGGATGAACTTAGTCCCTAGCCTTATTCCATACATAAAAAGTTATCATAGACTTAAATTTATTTTATTTTATTTTATTTATTTTTATTTTATTTTATTTATTTTTTGCTGTTTTTGGCCGGGGCTGGGTTTGAACCTGCCACCTCCGGCATATGGGACTGGCGCCCTACTCCTTTGAGCCACAGGCACCACCCCCATAGACTTAAATTTAAAATCTAAAACTGTTCTGTACATAAGAATAAATATTTATGATATGGTTTGGCAGAGAGTTTTCAGACATGACCTCAAAAAGCAGGTGTCATTAAAGTAAAAAGAGTAGGAAAAAAAAGCTTTAGACTTCATCAAAGTAAAATGTATGCATTACAAAAGACATCATTACGAAACAAAAAGACAAGCCATAGAGTGGAAGAAAAAAAGATTTAAATAGTTTATATCTGATTAAAACACTCGTATCCAGACCACTTAAAGAACTATAACAACTTATAGTCAGAAAATACACCCAATTAAAAATGCGCAAGAGATGTATGGGTTTCCTAGGGTTGATGTAGCAAAGTGCTAGGAACTAGTTAAAAATAACAGAAATTGATTGTCTCACTGGTCTAAAGGCAATGGGACCAAGTTCAAGGTGTCAGCAGAGTCTTCTTCACTCTGAACTCTGGGTAGAATTCTTCCTTGCCACTTCTTAGTTTTTTGTGCCATCAATCCCTGGCATCTCTTGGCTTGCAGTTAAATCACTTCAATCTCTGCCTCTGTCATCACATCATTTTCTTTCCTGCTCTGTGTATTTTCACATGGTGCATCTGTCTTGTTTTTAAAAATTTTACAACTTTGTAATAATAGCAATAAAGTGCACAATAAGTTAAATGCACATGAATCATCTCAAAACCAACCCTTACCTCCCACCCTGGTCTATGAAAAATTGTCTTCTCATAGCAGTTATTTTGAATTAGGGCCCTACCCCATTCCAAGATGAGCTCAACTTAACTTATTCTATTAGTAAAGACCCTATTTCCAAATAAGGTTACATTCTTTGGGGGAGGACTTCAAAATATCTTTTTAGAGGTCACAATTCAATCTATGACAGATATAACTTGGGAAGAAAAAGTATCCAATGTACTCAGTACTATTACGAAAACAATATACAATCACCCACACTTGAATATGAATGATAAAACACAACTATAGCCCAGAATGAAGAAAGGAAAGGGAGAGTGAGGGAAGGGGAGGGGGGAGGTCGGGTGGAGGTAGGACAAGTGGAGGGATCTCACCTATGGTGCAAAATGCAAGGGTATATGTCAAATCTTCTAAGAGTAGAGGATAAATGTCTTGACATAGCAATTAAGTGAGATGAAGGCTATGTTAACAAGTTGATGTAAGCATTCCAAATTATATATAAAATCAGCACATTGCACCCTGTAAATGCATTAATATACACAGTTATGATTTAATAAAAAAATAATAAATTGATATTTTGCCTAAAATACATACAAGTTTGTCAATAAGCACATAAAATGGTGTTGACATCTTTAATTGTTAGGGCAATGCAATTAAAACTATGTTAAGATATCATTTCATATATACTTTATTGGCTATAGGAAACATTACAGTCAAAAACAAGTCCCAGATAGAATGCAGAGTAATTAGAAATATTAATACTAAGAATGTAAAATGGTACTCTTTTCTGAAAGATTTAAGATGAATTTACTATATAAGCCCTTGAATCCTGCTTCAAGACATTTGGGACACAATAGAAATAAAAACATATATCTGCACAAAGACTTATACATGAATATTCATGGTAGCATTATATATAATTCCCCAAAACCTTAAACAATTTACATATCTCTCAGCTGGTGAGTAGGTAAACAAAATGTGATTTGCCCATATTAAGGTATACCATTCAGCTATAAAATGGAAATGGCTATGGTATATATGTATCTTATATATGTAGCTTAATGCTAAAAGAAACAAGTTAAATTTGAAAAATATGACATGTTGTTGATTACATTTAAATGGAATGTTAAGAGATAAATCTCTAGAGATAGATTTAAAAAAACGTGGTTGCCTGCAGTTTGGGAGTGGTGTCAATTGCAAAATGGAACAGACATTGGTTTGATTAAAATGTTCTAAAAGTAGATTGTGGTGATTGTTTCACAGCTCTATATTTAGTAATTACTTACCAAAATAATTTCTTGTACATTTGAGTTATTGGTGGGCGGCACCTATGGCTTAAAGGAGTAGGGTTCCGGCCCCATATACTGGAGGTGGTGGGTTCAAACCCAGCCCTGGCCAAAAACTGCAAAAAAACCCAAAAACAAACACAAAAAACAATGGGTTATTGGTATGTAAATCATGTCTTAATAGAACTGCAAAAAATTTACTGGCAAATATAGGTGGTGGAGTGCTATAGATCAGCAGTGCCCAACCTTTTGATACCAGGGATCTGTTTCATGAAAGACAACTTTTTCACGGACAGAAGTAGGGAGGTGGATGTGCTATGGGAATGATTCAACTGCATTACATTTATTGTACACGTTATTCCTATTATTATTACATTGTAATATATAATAATTATGAAATAATTATACAATCACCATAATCACTAAAGTAGTAATTGTCACTTGCCACTCATTGATAGGGTTTTGATAAGAGTCTGTAAGCAATTTATTTGTTGCAGCCAGACCTCTCTGCTGAAGAAAATCTATACATGTAACTGCTCCCTAATGTTAGCTACATCACCAGTTTGGCTCCACCTCAGTTCATGAGGCATCAGAGTCTCATAAGGAGCTTGAAAACTAAACTCCTTGCATGCACAGTTTAAAGTAGGGTTGGTACTCCTATGAGAATCTAACACCACCACTGATTGGATAGCAGGTGGAGCTCAGGCTGTGAAGCCAGCAATAGAGTGGCTGTATGTAGGGGGCCAGCCCCCACACAACCTGAGGGTATCCCCAGTGCTTGGCAGAGATGAGAGAATGAAAGAAATAAAGACACAAGAGACAAAGTAAGATTTAAAAACAGTGGGCCTGGGGGACCCACTGAGAGATCGGGAAGGCCCCGTGCTCTGGTAAAATTGATATTTATTCCACATGTTATCATTAAATCAACAGATGAATAATCTCTGGGGAAAAAAAATCTACACTATACATCATCTTCTTTGTGGCATTTGCAATTTCAGCTAAGCTACTGTTTAATTAACTATTATAACCTTTACTGTTCCACTCTATACTTAATTATAAACTAAAGAAATAGAACATGATTGAGAGAACAAAGAGCTGGACTCAGAAGCAGGATGTGGAAGCAGGTTGGACCATGCACACAGTTGCCACAGGAGGCAATTACGTCTCCAGTTCTCTGCAGGGCAGACAGGCTAACGCCATACTCATATCAGGAGTTGTCTTTTTATCTAGCCCCAAGAGGCTATCCCTCTTTTCAAGGAGCCAGTGGCCTGTATTGCTCCCAGTATCTTGCATCAGCTCACTGCCCCTAGAGACCGTTGTACAAGTTCTCTATAGGGGAAAGGTTAGGCCTCCGCAAGACATTCCTTGTCCTGTTTTTCCAAGCCCTGTGCTGCCACGTGCAGCAGATTTGGGGGGTTCCCTATGTGCATTGTGGTCTCCTTATGTACCTATTTTCAGAATTATACTCCTCTCTTATCATTCCATTATCCCGTGCCTCACAATCCACATTTCCTAATTAATAAAATTATTTCTTAAATTCCAATATAAATAAATGCTTCAAAAGGACAGCTTCTCTTCCTCTACTTCTCAGCCTTGTCCTCCCACATTTTCATCAGCTATAAATACAGATGATGCTTTTCTCACTTATTCTCTGCTCACCTCACTCCTCACTGCCAGTGTGTGGCTCAGAGGTTGGGGACAGCAGGTATAGATGGAATCAGCTTGGGCCATATATTCATTTTTGAAGCTTAGTGATAACTAATGTGGATTCATTTTAGTATTTATGCATTCATTGTACTGTTGCATGAATTTTACTTTTTGCGTAGAAATATGTTTTTAAAAATTAATGATATATGCTCAAGAGTTAAAGAAAACTAGAAAAAGAATAAACTAAAATAAACTAAGCATAAGAAAACAAATAGTAAAGATAAAAAACCAAATCAATAAAATTGAAAACAGAGAACAATCAACAAAGCCCAAAATTGGTCTTCTAAAAATTCAATAAAATTCATACACAGTAATAAGATTAAAGAAAAAGGAAAAAGAATCTGTAGTGGACATTACTGCAAATCATATAGATAGTGATAATATAATAATAATATTTTATAAACAAAATCATGTAATAAATATGACAATTTACACAAAGTAAATAGATTCCTTGAGAAACACATCTTTATAACTTGTCCAAAAAGAAACCAGAAATCTCAGTAGTAGCGTAACTATCAAAGAAATTGAATCTGTAATTAGAAACCAGTCCATGAGGAAGTTTCACTTAGATGGATTAACTTGTGAATTCTATCAAATATTTAAGAAATAAATAATAATATTGCCATAATGATACTTATCATAGAGAATGAAAGGAAACTCACATCTAAGTATGTGATTGTATTTTTATGTTATAAATCAGGATAACTATAAATTTGAAAATAAAGGGAACTACAAGATAAAAATTAAATCATTCACTTTTTCACTTCCTATACATTGCCCACATTAACATGTTTGATTTAAAAAAAATAATAATTTTTGCTATTTTCCTTCAGGCATGATCTTCACATAGTTAAAGTCATAAACTCTATAACTATTTTTTTCTTTTTACACATAATAATATTACCTTTTTTCTTGTGATCACAAAAAAACACAATGGAATACTCTCATAATATTTGATGATCTAAATGTTAGAGTAATAGTAGATACAACTTACATAGCACTCATTAATAGTGTAATATGTGTAGTTTTCTAAGCACATAATTATATCCCCTCATTTGAGTCTCACAAATTACTAAGCAATGGTCTGTTTACAGGTGTAGAAAAATGAGGTAGAAGCAGGTTAGGTAGTATGCTCAAGTTCACTTAGCCAGTAACTGGCAGACTCATGGTCTCAAACACTGCACTCTGCTAGCACACCACATTCTAATTTACACATCTTCGCCACTAGACTGGACGAATTCATCTTGACTGTCTCCCATGTAGTCTGTCTACAGTTTGGATCCAGAGAAGTTCTTAGTTATTAAATTTCCTTCTAACATGTAGGCTTTGCCTCTCTGGGAAAAACATGACTCTCTGTGTGCTCATTGTCTTAATTATGTTTTCTCCCTGTTCTTTTTGAGCCAAGTACCCCTGAAAATATATACAGGAGAAAGATTAAGGAAACCACTACAACCAAAGCCAGTTCAGTTCATTCAAATGAAAGTATGACAGCTACATGCAATTCTTGCTTTATTTCTTAGCTTTTTGTTTCAAATTTAATCACTCAATGTATCCCTTAGACTTCACATTATTTGCTATTATAGAAGAAGTACAATAGCTGACACAAAAATGTTTAATATATGCATGGTTAATTTTTAAAGATTTTTTCCCAGACGTTTCATACAATTTATTTCCCCATTTGGAAATATTTATTAAACACACATGTATAAGTATTTATAAATCAGAATTCATATTCTTCTAAGGGATTTTTTTTCCTTTTGGTATTCTAACACCAAAGAGTTATTATTTATCGAAAGTTTACTGTATGTCATGCACTGTTCCAAATAGTTTATATGTTATGAGAATATATCATTCCATTTAATATGTTGTGAGATTTAGGTGTTTCATTTGAGGAAATTTAGGTATCCTTAATTAGCTTGAGATTTTAGCCAAATTTTCCAAAGTTGAAGATTCACCACACTCAGAATTCAAAAGACATACTTTCTGATTTTAAAGCCCATAACCTATACCAAAAGGCAATATTGTTGTGATGGAATAGATTTTTCATTCCCAATACAGTCTAGAACTATTTGGAGATTAATATATCTATTAGGATACTAAGTATACATAGTTTAAATAAGTTTTAGAATGCAGGAGCAACCTTAACTCTAGATGTACTTTTCAATAACTGGGAAAGCTTTTACAATACACTTAGGCTTCAACTCACATAAATTAAATGAGAATGCTAACACACTGAACTTAAGCATCAGTATTTTTTGAAATATTTCAGAATGAAATTATATACATATATATTTACATATAATAAGTTATATATAATATATTTTATAATGAAACAAAATAAAATATAGTGAGTAATCAAATATTTGTTTGAAGTTAACAGATCAATGGGACACTACTTTCTTTATTTCTAATAACAAGATATCAAAGTTTCCAATTTAGAAAGATGATTTGCTAGTCTGATATTTATTCAATTATGTGATTGAATTAGCAAATTCTAGTTGAATCCACTCAGATAGAAATATCATATGAAGGTCTCTATATTTTTCCATCAATAGTGGGCAATAGCAAGGTAGTTACTAGAGAATGAATTCACAGCAGGGTGGATTACTGCCCATCATTAGATCCTCTCAATTTATTTGGAGAAGTTAATGCGTAATGAACCAATTAATGAATATGAAATTAAATGAAGTTACAGATTCTGAGTTCATAAACTCTTAGATACAACTTTAAGGAGTAAGTGGTAAGAAGGCAGTTACACAAATGAAAGAAACTAACAACCTGTCCTTTATTATTGAAAATGCCAATTTTTGAAAAAGCACAGCCAGTTTAGCCAGAGGTGTGAATATTTGTCCCTTCCAAAACTTCTGTGGAAATTTAATTGTCAACTTAACAGTATTGGAACGTATGGCCTTCTAGAGGGGATTAGGCTAGGAAGACTACCCTAGTACTGGATTTAATGCCTTTAAAATGGGCTTTGTGGAGTGGGCCATGTCTCTTGGATCTTCTGCTTTTCTACCTGTGAAGAACAGTCTTGTTTCCCTTTGGAAAATGCAGCGCTGAGAAGCCACCCACTGAGCCCTCCCCGGACTCTAAACCTGCTGGCTGGTGCCTTAACCTTGGATTTTCTAGCCTTCAGAACTATAAGAATGAAATTACTATTCTTTATAAAATATACAATCTTAGGTATTCTGTTATATCAGCACAAAACAGTATAGGATAGTCAGCAAATCAAATTGAAAAAAAAAAGAAATAGAAAATGTTTTACAGTACATAAAATAGTAAAAAATGGCAAAGCATTTTATTAGGGGGGGAGGTGGTTATGGCATGATAGCAATTAGACAATGCACTCCGTAGAAAAGATAATTGATAATGAAGCACAGCACATAGTCAGTGGGTCCCTCACTTTTCTTTTTAGTTACTAAAACATAGCCCATGCTTTTTGTGAGTTATTCATTCATAAATGAAGAAGGAAACTGAATGACTTATGCTTTCAAACAAAAAACCAGACTGACTGAATGGTTAAAATCTCCCATGAACAATAAATGCAAGAGAAATAATTTGGAAACCTTAAAAAGAATGAAGTCTGATAAGAGGTAATGATGTTAAATTGAAAAAGAGAAAAATTAGCCTGGAAGAGTCCTGGCATTGAGAATTATTATGTGATGGCACGATCACTCTTGTAAACAGTATGAAAGCAAAGACTGGGAAAATCCCTCCAACATATATTATAGGAGAGGTCTGAATACTAGGATAATTGATTAAATGGCATTTAATTCTAATTATGTACTTTTTAGTTTATATGCATCAAAATTGAGAAAATACACTGTTTAATTATATTGTTCGGTACTCAAATTGCCACAACTTTCATGCTTTTTACCCATTTAATTAGTAGACTTCAATGATGGTCTGTAGGAATATCTTTGTGTTAAGGACAGCCTCCCAATTTCTGTGTGTCAGGATTTTCATGGCTGGATATTACTGAGAGTGTTGGAGTATGTCTGAGCTACTTGTCTTGAAACCACTTTGGAATAGTAAGCACAATATTTTCAGATAGCTTATAGATTAACTTGAGGTAGGTAGGCTGATAAGGCTATTTAATTACACTGCATTGAGTCTGCCGGGGAGAAAACATAGCCATGAAGTGCATGTTTATTTGATCTTCAATGAAAAAAATTGATTGACTTCAAAGGAGTCATCTTTGCTAGGGTTACAGACTAGGTTTGACTCAGGGACCAAAGATGTTGGTGACAGGGGTCAGTGTTAGTATTTTTCTGGAAAGTTCAGTGGTTACAGCTATTGAATGCATTTCAAAATATCAAATTTGGGGAGTAGATTGGGTCACTAATAGAAGATAGACCCATTCCTTTGAGTTTAAATCTGAAAAGAATCTGGACAGAACGAGTCTAAAAAAGGAAACTTTTAAGAATAATGCATGCTGACTCACAATTATATCAATTCCCTCTTGACACTTCATAGTATAAAACTTGAAAATCAAATTAAACGAACAGCACTATAATCAGGGGAATGTTACTTGTTTGGGGAAGGTAAGGGGAAGAAATAAAAATAAGCTTATATTTGGATGAGATGTCATTGATAATGTTCTACTTTTTATAAAGGTTGGTAGATTTATAGCTGTTCATTTCATTTTATGTTTCATCACTTACATTTATGTTACATATGTTGTATACAAATCAAATATTAAAACACTGAGAGTTAAATATTAGTTCAAAACATAGGAAAATGGTAACTCGTTTGTCTGATGTCAATAAGAATAATAGCATGCTTACTATGTGGAGAACCGTGACTGTGCAATTTATATTTATTTGCTCATGGATTTTTCTCTTGCAAAAATTGAGACTATGAAAAAAAGTAGAAAAGGAGAAGCAGCATCTTTAATGGCAGGTTGAATTTCCAGTTTATGGGCAGAAAATTGCAAGATATCATGGAAGTTTATTCAGAACATAAAAGTTGGAAATAATATTTATGGCTGTTTGTACACGGTTGTCTGGAAAATCATATTTTTGTCATTCATTCCTTATTTATTCTGCATCATTCATCATGCCCTTGCACAGAGTCATTCAAGCAAAAGTTGGTTCTCCTTAACAGGAATCTACATTTCTTCGGTTATTCAAACAAGTATTCATTCCTGTTTTAAACAAATTCAAAGAGAAATCTGCACTTGAAAATTTCATCTCCTATCTCATTTTAAGTAAATTTAATTTGCAACAATGCTTGTGTAATTTACGGCAACTTTCAAATCTCATTGTGTTAAACCTGATGTGAAAAACATACATGCTCGCCCCCTCCCAACACAACAGATCGCACAGGTGAAATAGGAGGGGAAATCACACAATCTTTCTAGTTGATAGAAATATCGGTTCTATCATAAGGCTTTTCTGCATTTTCATTGTTAAGAATTCAAAAGCAGCTAAAGAGAACTGAAAAAGTAAACGGAAACCAAACACAAGAATAATGCCTTCAGTTTAGCAGAAACACAGTGTCACCTACTACAACACCTACTGTCAAAAGCAGCAGCTGGAGAATCAATCTCCTCCCCATCCTTTAAACAAGGACATACCTGTTAAGCTCTGGTGTCAGCTGTCTAATTGCCAGCTGTGCTTACTGAGGTGGCTTCATACCATTCAGCCGTACAAATGAGAGAAATTCCTTTTCAATATAGCTCATTTCCTACAGAGCAGGTAATAGCAAGAGGCCCTATGATTCTTTGCCTTGGCAGGCATTTCTTTTTAATTGCAAAAGTATTTTTTGTTGAGAAAACAGCTTGCAGCTAAAATACTTGCACAAACTCTCCCTGTCATCTCTTTTCTTGAATCCAAGAAAACTAAGTTATAAAACAGAGCAAATAATTTAAAGAATGTTCTTAATTGACACAGGTAACTAGTTTTCCTTAAAACATTATCTTAATATTTTACTTTGCAACTCTCTATAGCTATGATTCTTCACTGTGAATGACTTGTACCTAATCTTGCAGAGAACTATGGCCATGTCTGGAAACATTCTTGATTCTCAGGACTGCAACAGAAAAACAGCAATTGGTAATAATGAACTGTTCCAAATTATCAATAGTGCAAAGGAGAACCCTGCTCCAAATGTTAATTCCTAAGGGGTCCTTCATCCTCATACCAACTATTGGAAATTATTAGTAAGAAAAAGTTGTCACATACATAAAGTTATGCTTGTTGAATCCTCACTTCTGTATCACTGCTCTCTATGAAATGAAAGACCATTGTATAGAAAAGCCAGAGCAGATATTGTAGCATCTTAAGAAACAAACCAATAATCTAGGAAAAAAAAAAAAGACAACCCTACAAATCACTTTTGTTCACTGAAGAGTTTGACCTCAGCTGCTTCTTTAAATCCTGCATCATGGATTTACTTTTGGAGAAAACCAAGGACACTGGCGAAGATGAGAACAATTCCTCAGTGTAAGGAAGCTAGCAAATTGCCAGACAGGTAGGTGCATTTGTGTACAATATGGGTGCCTTTAAAAACTAGATTATTATTTTTAATATTAGATATCTTAATATTCTGGATACCTTTGCTAAAACTCCAAAAGCACATAAAATTTTTACTTCACTAGAACTTATTCAATAAAATTAAAGCTTTTGAAAGTCCAGAGTGGTTCTTGATAATTTATAGCCAGCAATCTCCCAATTGATATATCTGTTTTGTTAACTCCAGACACAATTTTCCTACTGTGCACATATATTTGAGCATCCCAAAGGCAAACCCCATCATGCCTATCTGAAATTGCATATCTCCCTGCTTAATACAATTTATCCCTTTACTCTCTATTTTGCTCTAAAAATGTGAATGACATCCTTCTCCCTTAGTCACCAATTCATTATAAAAAACTTTCTAATCTGTCTGTTTCTCCTGGTTCACAAAATCCTACCTTAATTTTGGCCACGTTTGTCTTTCACCACAACTGTTTTCTCTGCTTCCAGTCTAGTCTATTTCCTTCTGGTTTTGTTATCCACCTCCCTGACTCTTCAGTCTTCTTAAATTCTTTCATTTCCTGAGATGGCCCAGAAGCTCTTTTACCTCCTACTTTTTTGGATGTTATGCTTTGGCCAAATTTCCTACATTCTACCCCAGAATCTTTAGTTACTTGCTAATAGTTACTATATTCCTTAAAGACAACTATTAATATAAAATCTCAAAGAGATTCAGTTCCATATTTATGAAATTCACACAGGAAAAAAAAATAGAATCCAGTAATATTATGTTGGTGAGCCTTTGAAACCAGGTGATGTGTTGCTGGTGGGACTGTAAATGAACTCACTCACTTGAGAAGATAATGTGGCATTGTGTAGTTATGCAAAAATGGAAAAACGAAAGCCCGGCAGTTCATCCCCTAGGTAGATATATATGTAATCCTGAATATACTAAATATAGTCAAACATGCTCTAGAAGAGACAGAAAAAACATTGGTCACACTATTATCATGTATAAAACATCTGTCTTTTTTAAATGCAACCCAGTGCATTGCAACTCACCTCATTCATATAAACAAACAGAATTTCTAAGTTTCAATTAGTTTCTAATATTAGAAATTGAATACAGATTCATTTTTGAAAATAAACTATTGAATGAAACTTGATTCACAGAATCTGACATACAATGAGTCAAAATTACATTAAATTGTATAATATACTTAATAGACTCATATATGCATAAAGCTATTAATGTTTGGGGTAAAATTATAAAACTAGGTAAGAGAGTCATTAACACAAACTCTAGGGTGGCTGCATTTTTCCAGAAAGCATGATGTGATTAGGGAGATTGTGAAAACCTCTGGAATATTCTATGCCTTAAGTTATGTGATATACATACAGAATATTTTTGTACTCATATTTAAAGTAGCACACATAAAATTATTCATAAAATTTCACATACACATAAGATAACTTCATAAAAAATATAAGGTAAAGGCTGAAAGATTTTAAAACATGCCACAAATAAGTAGAGCTTCACAGACTATGGTAGAATTCAAAGAAGGCTTTCATGGGTCCACTATTTGGACAGATATAGTTAAGTAGTTAGCAACAGGGAAAGCTTAAAACTATGACAATTATTTTACTTTAAACTTCTTTCTTGCTAGGAATAAGCATCACAGAAATGCTAAAGAGAAAAATATTCTTCTGAGGAAACTAAATTCATCATAGGTCAATAGGTATGTATTAGGAACCATCTTCATATTTCCAATTCAAATCCAAGATGTATGAAAATGAGATATCACAGAACTGAAAAATCTTAGCTAGAGGTCATTATTTTCTTATTTATGATTTTATTGTGAAAATTACACAAATTGGACATTAAAAGACAAGGTCATGTTCAGTTTGTCTCATGGAGCATTACCTCATGGAGAATAGGAAAAAATTGTTTATATTATCATTAAAAATATGTGTTGAATGAATGCATAATTTTTTTAACAAGTAAATATCATCCTCAAAAAAATGAGATGTAGGGAAAAAAGCATAACAACACTGGAACAAATAAATGTATTTATGATATTTTTTGTTTAGGTAAACCTGGTTTCTGAAGCTAAAATTTAAGAAAGTGACACTACTCCCCAACTATATATATATTTTTTTTCAAAATATATTTTATCCAAACAGTTCAGAGAGAGTTGAGTAGTCAACTTATATTGCAGAATGAACTTTGCTCTGAATGCAATTTAGTTGGGATTTCAAAGGTGCCAAAACCTCTGAAAAGATAATTAACAACTCTAGAGGTAGGCTGTATACATTCTGTCTTTAGCCCTTCTATGTGCACCATTCTTTCCATAGCTTAAAAATATCCTCTATGTGCACCATTCTTTCTATAGCTTAAAAATACCTAAAACCTATTTATTTGTATAAGTTACCACGCAAGCTTTGACAAGAAGTAACTTTAATGATGATTACAATAATGGTTAAGATTTTTCCAAAACTTTCTTGCATCAGGCACTTAGCTAAGTGATATATAAACCTCATCTCATTAATGAGTAGATGCTGTTATTTTTTTCTCTTTTACAAATGAGTAAACTTCATGAAGTTATTTGCCTGGTCACAGATACACAGCTACTAAGTAGCTGAACCACGACTGGAACCCAGGCAACATCTTGTATATATTAGAACATGTTCTCTTAACGGGTACAGACACATACACTGGATCTCAAGTTATTGCAATATTCAGTCCAAAAAACCCAAAATAAGTGACAAGTAAATAAACAATTTCACATATAGGTTTCAGATAATGAGTAGCCGATTATAGAACGAGGGGGATTAATTCTTTGGCTATATCTTTCATTACATTTTCAAGAAGAAAAGGCAATGGGACACAGAGGTCAAAAGAGGTGAATATCATCTTTGGTTGAATTAATTAAAAAAAAATTATCAAATTACAAATTATCAAATTATCAAATTACAAATTACAAATTATTAATTATTAAATTATAAATTATCTCCTGTAATATGAATGTAATTTGGTATATTATTCTCTGTATGATTAAAGCATATCTGAAATATTGTGTCCAACTTTTGAAGTTTTTAAGAAGTATTTAATACCTGCTTAGAGTGACTAAGACATAAACATCTCAAAAAAGCATATCAGAGAAGGAATAGTTGAAAGAATTTGAAAAACTTTAAAGAGTTTTTATTAGACACGGCAATTTTCTCTCAATAGAAAAAGAGAATTTAGATATTCTTTGTGCGGAACAATATACAGAGCTTAGAAATTATAGTAAATTAGATTTACTCTCAATATGCTAAAAAAGAATCCATCTGGACCTCTCCAAATGTCATATGCGAGCTAAGAAGACCCTCGCGTAGGGAGTTGAAGCCAAAGCTGAATGACCACCTATCAGAAGTATTACACTGGCCATTTCTACACTGAGTGGGAGGTTGAACTCAATGAACCCGAAAGCATCTTCAATTTCTCAGACAAAATCTTGTGTGTGCCTTTTAATAATAAAAGGGGAGTGAGAAAGATCATCGTTTTTCTTCCTCATTTTATTCTTCACTAGCTAAATAAAAGTATAATTCAATTTAAAATGACTTACAGCCCTTGTGATCCAAAAACCATCTTCTATGCAGTAAATGCTGCAGGGAATATGGGCATAACAGCTTGATTTTTCTTTATTGGGGATAAATAATTTTAAATGAATAATATATTTATGCAAATTCCATATAAATAAAGATGGCATTTATAGAGCAAACATTAGGTGCTGAAAGATACCGTTTGTAAAGTTTTATTCAGCAATTAGAATCCAGTGGTGAATTATTAATTTTGTTTTTAAGTTTTGCAGAAAGCATTTAATTTTACCCATTAGCAGGAAGGAATTGTCTAATTAGAGGTCTTAAGGGTATTAAGTGGATAAGGAGACGGAATCTGGGTTTCACGCACTGCCTGCACTATTGTTCACCAGATTGCTCAGTGTGCCACATTACAGGAGATGCTTATCCTCCGGAATTGTCTATAGCAATTAATCATTAAAACAAAGATGAAATGCTTGTCCCTTCCAAAGCCCACATTTCTCAATGCTGCCTTTCTACTTGAGCATCTTCCTCTAACACCAGCAGTGAATAGATTGAAGGTGGGTGGGAGGAAATACAGTAGTTGAGGAATTTGAGGGACTATTTCTGACCAGCCTTCACCATAACCTAGCTGCATGACCTTGGTCACTGTCAAGAACTCCTTTTGGTCTTTTTGGATTGACTAGCAGAAATTATATTGCTTCCCATTGACTTCACAAGGACTTGGAACAACTCACATTTATTCTGTTAAGTACTTATTATTTGCTGCACATTAAACTAGCTCCTGGGGATCCAGGGGTATAAAGCAAAGGCTGTGCCCTTGAAAACATCACTGATTTGAGAATCAAACAGGAAAACATTTTTCAAATATGACATATATAGCCGGGCGTTGTGGCGGGTGCCTGTAGTCCCAGCTACTCAGGAGGCTGACGCAAAAGAATCGCCTAAGCCCTGGAGTTGGAGGTTGCTGCGAGCTGTGTGACACCAGGGCACTCTACCGAGGGTGATAAAGTGAGACTCTGTCTCTACAAAAAAAAAATTATATATATATAATTTTTTTTCCTTATACAGCACTCTACCAAGGACGATAAAGTGAGACTCTGTCTCTACAAAAAAAAAAAAAAAATATATATATATATATATATATATATATATCTGACATATAAACCACTCAGAGGCAGAATACTCATGTGTCTTCCTTACACAGCACAGTGCTTGGAATGTGGGAGTTCTTGGTAAGTCAAAGCTCTTGATGTAAATTATCTCAAATAATTTCCACTTAACCTTGATATGTTATTATTACTCCCATTTTATGCATGGAAAAAGATAAGGCTGAGAGAGGCAAAATTGACAAAACTGATATTAAAACTCAGATTATCTGAATAATGTTTGTAATAAAGTGCTTTGCTAAGGTGTTGCCGATACTGTACATGTGAGGCAAAGCTTTGGGCCATTTCTATAGTACAAAAACATTAATGGCGAAATGAAAGGACAACTCTCTAGTTAATAAATATAGTAAAAAGAAGTCCATGTAACTTCACTTGAATTGGAACCACCGATATTATAGTTATTATTCCGTATCTGTGATTTCCTTTTAGCTTCACGTTTACTAATAAGCTACCATTTACTTGTGCGCTTTCCCAAGTTCAAGGAGTGCCCCAAATGAAAAGTAATTCTGCTTTAAGTATCATGATGGAGATCATTTCCTCCTTGGGAAATTGTCAGGTCTCTTATGATTATGTAACAGCTGTTTGCTACTTTATCCAATTTTCCCTCCAAAGTTCACGGTCCTTTGATCTCTTAGTCTGTTTCTCAGTTCTCATTTATAGCTTCCTGTAATAAGCAAAGGTGTGAACATTTTACTGTGGGCCAGACATCTTAATCCTGCCCCCAGTATGCTTATCTTTGTCTTTTCTTGACATTCCTTGAAACCTCTTGATTTGTCTTGACTAAGCACCCTTGGTCTTACAGCAACTTAGTATCCAAGTCTGGTATCCTAATTTGTGAATGTTCATAGTTTCCAGGACATAAATCGAATTGGGTTGATCTGATCATACTGGCTATTGTCTATAGAAGATAATGTTTTAAGCATTAATGAATGGGAGATAACTAGAAAATAAGAATAGACAACCCTTGTTTGAAATGTATGAACTGAAAGTGAGCGTGAAGATAGTTATCATTGGGCAAACAAAACTGAAGCCATATTTACCTGTTATCTGCTTGTCCTATAAACAGATGACTTCTCCTGAACAATGGACCACAATAGTAGTGATAAGTCAGGATTTATTTATAGAAAAGAAGAATTACAAGTACAAGAAAAACCAAACCTCCAGGGGGAGAGGACCCAGGAGGGGAACAAACTCTCCTTCTTCCTCTCCGAAGTCCAGCCGAGGTATGACGTCTGCCCCTGAGCTCTCTGCTCAGGGGTTTATATAGTCCTGGGTTTGCTGGAACTTCTTAGGGCGTGGGTCTTCATCAGATATAGAAAGCTGTCCAATGAAGATTCAGGCCCTGGAAACTGACATGACATTGGCCAGTCAGAAGTCCAGGAGGAGAGAGCAAGGCGATACCCATGAAATGTACTAGCCGGAAGAGCCCGGGAAGGAGACAGCAAGGTGCTAGTGTCTTCTGCACAGGTGTCCGGCCCTTCCAGAAAGCTGGTTCCTCCATCCGCCATAGCATCAGCACCGCCAGGGCCAAGGCGGCGGTTGTCTTGCATCAATTCTCCCTCTCCGAGTAGAAACTCTAACTACTGTTTGGGAAAAAGGGCAAAGACTCGATCTAACTGCTTTCTGCTGAATTAGAAGGGGGGCAGTCAGGGTTACAGGGGTTTTATGGACTGGAACCATCTTTACTGCAGGTGGCTTGATGACATTTCTGGAAAACATAAATCTGAATAGTATAATCAGTAAAAGGCAAAGGTAGAACAGTGTCAGGTTAGAAGCACTCATTCAGTGATGCTAAAAGAAAACCAAATTAGCATTTTTCTTGCTGTTTCCTAAATGAAAACTTCAAACTTTCCTTTGGCTCACAAGTGTAGGTAATCTGTGGTTGGCTGTTTTCATTATCTGTCTCTTTAGAAGGTAGAGGGTTCCAGGATTTTACTTGTGAAGATGTATCCAGGAATCGACTTTCATAACTTTAACAGCTGTGGAAGAAGACAAGATAACAGGAAAGGGGCCTTCCCAAGTTGGGGTTAGGGAAGGTGAATTAGAGGGAAGAGTTTTGATCCTGACTAGATCTCCAGGAGAGAAAAGTTCCTTCAGTGTTGAATGTGAAAATGTAGTTTGGAGGTTTTTAAGGATTTGTTGAAATTTAGCTAAAGAAGTGATATGTTTTACGAATTCTATAGTCTCTAGATCTAGTAATAAATCATTCGTTAGAAAAGGTCTCCCATACAATAATTTGAATGGGCTACAACCAAGTTTCTGAGGTGAATTCCTTATTCTAAGGAGAACAATGGAAAGTAATTTAGTCCAAGGGAGATGAGTTTCTTGAGTTAGATTTCGTAACTGACCTTTGATTTTATCATTCATTTTTTTCTCCTTTCCCAGAGGATTGGGGCTTCCAAGAGCAGTGCAGGTGATAGTTAATGCCCAGAGCTTTTGATATTCCCTGTGTTACTGTTGCCCTGAAGGTTGGCCCATTATCACTTTGCAAACCTCGAGGAAGTCCAAACCTGGAGTGATTTCATAAACTAAAGCTTTCACAACTTCCTGAGCCTTTTACATCCTACAAGGGAATGCTTCAACCTAATTAGTAAAAGTATGTACAAATGCCAGTAAATATTGTATGCCATGTAGTTTAGGGAGATGAGTGAAATCCATTTGCCAATCTTCACCTTGATATCTGCCATGTCTCTGTATACCTGGGGGGGGGGGGGTAGATGGTGATTTAAAGGATTATTCCTCTGACATGTCTCACAAGTTCCGTTCTGCTTTGGCACTCCCAGAATAGGAGTGTTACATGGACTATTACAAAGTATTAATAATTTTTGGTGCTTTAGATTCTGTATTATGGGTATTAGTCCATTCTTAACATCTGTTTCTAAAGGATATTGTTTTTGATTGGGGTAGATGCTGGGATTTTTTAACTTAATTTGGACTGGTTGAGCATATTGTGCTCTCCCCACCAGTCCCTCAGTAGCCCACACTTCTGGATTAATTTCTGTCTCTAATAAGGGAAGGCATAATATAGTTTCCTGTCCCATATTCATATAAATGTTTGTTCCTGCTTTAGTTAGTATGTCCCTCCCCAACAGTCAGGAGCAGGACTTTCAGGCATGATTAGGAAGGCATGAGAGAACAGCCAGTCATTCCAATTGCAGCTTAAAGGCTGAGAGAAAAATGTGGTAACCAGCTTTCTAGACACTCCCTGCATAGTTATGGATTTGGGAGATAAAAGGCCAGGGTTAGAGAGAAGTACAGAAAATGTTGCTCCAGTGTCCAGAAGACATTTTATCTCCTGGCCATCCTTGATAAGGCAAACCCAGGCTCTTGAGGGGTGATGACACAAGCTGGAGCCATGAGAATCTGTCCCGGGCACCCTCAGTCCAGTTTGGGCACCGATGGGGTCACTTTCCCAGGAGGCCTTTGCCTCTGGGTACAGGCCACCCTCCAGTGGTCACCCTTGCATTCTGAACAGGGGCCAGGTGGCTTGCCCAGTGGTGGTACTGCTGGGGGCAGTCTCTCCTGAAGTGGCCAGTCTGACCACATTGGAAGCACTTGTCTCTAGCTCCTCTGGTTTCCTTCTGCTCCTGAAAGTCGCTTTTTTGTCAGAGTGCCATTACTAGAGCTGTCATTCTTTATTGTTTCCTTCTCTCTTTTTCCTCCTTTCTCTCCTGATCTTGGTTATAAAAGACCACAGTGGCTGTTTTAAGAAGATTCTCCAGGTTATGGTCTGAGACTATAGCCAATTTCTGGAGTTTTCTTTGAATGTCTGGAGCTGCTTGAGTGATAAATTTGTCTTTCAAAATAATCTGACCCTCTTTGGAATCAAGTATCAATTGGGTGAGTTTTCTCACTGCCTCCCTAAACCTCTCAAGAAAGGCTGAGGGATTCTCATTTTGCTACTGGTAAATAGTAGAAAACTTGGCATAATTCACAGGCTTTTTTTTGGACCAACGTAAACCTTCTAGGATACATGTTAGAAAATGTTTACGCCACCAGTCACCTTCTTTCTCAGGGTCCCGATCGGGATCCTGAAGGGGAACTGCCTGTATTCCTTTGGGTATTTGTCCCTTTCTCCAGGAGACACACTCCCATCAGTATGGAACATGAACCACAAATCACCCGACTTCCTAGCTTCATCCAGAACTTCATTTTTTTCATTAAACATTAATGTTTGATCTAGTAGTAGCATTATATCTCTCCAAGAGAGGTCAAAGCTTTGTCCTAAGCCCTGGAGAACATCTATGTTCTTATTGGGATCATCTGAAAATTTTCCTAAATCACTTTTAATTTGCTTTAAATCTGCTAGAGAAAATGGAGTATATACTTACACATTTCCCCTTTCACCACCTGCAGTCTCAAACAAGGGACACAGAGAAGGATATGGTTGCCTTCTGGGGGTTGCAGTAGGACCAGAAAAAACTCCTGGGACACCCTCTCTCCTGGGGGTTTCTGAACACATGGAGGAAGGTGTGGGAGAAGCATATGGAGGGTTTGAACTAGGTGGTGTCTTCCTCGAGAATCCCTGACCATTTGGGGAAGTGACTACAGCCAAGAGAGCAGAATCTATCTGACAGGCCTTACACAGTTGGGGGTTGTCCGTGGGGGAAAAGAACATTTGCAAATAGGGCACCTCAGACCACCTTTCTTCCTGTTTATAAAAGGTATCTAGTTGAAGAATGGTGTCAATAAGTAAGAGTACCCTCTGGGGGGCATTGTTCACCAATGGAGAGTTGATATTGAGGCCAGGCTTGGGTGCAGAAGAAAACCATACCTTCTTGTTTCAGCGTCTGGGGATCAAACATGTCCCAGTGCTCCAGAATAAAGCCCTGTGGGGTGTTCTCTCCATGAGAGAAAGAACAAACGTCCAGTTTAATCAATTCCACCCCATATTCCTGAGTCAGTCAGAGTGTCCCCTGACCAAGCCAAGAAGCCTTCCAAAGGAAGCGTCCCTCCCCTGGGGAAGAGTACCTGAGGAGAGTGGCCTCCTCAGCCCCTGCGCTTGTCTGGAATTAGCCACTCTTACCAGTGTAGCACTTCGTGCCTGATTGTTCTCCTGTGCTTATAATGAGCCGGCAGCATAGCTCCAAGAAATCAGGTTACAGGGAGCCCGATCCCATTTGATGCATGTATCCTGCCCCTTTCTGCCCCTTCCCCCCACTAGCCTCAGAGTATCAATCGAAGTGGGAATAAGCCCCATCCTGGAAAAAATGGCTGTGCGCTGTTTGCACATTTAACTCTATAGAACTGGTAAGTTTTTCTAGATTCCCCATAAGAAAAAGGAAAGTAGGCTTTCCGGCATGAGCAGGTCTTGGTGTTAAATGCTATGCATTTCTAACTTTCTTTTCTTTCTCAAAGTTTATCATGGCAACCATAACGAAATTTAGTAAAAAATCAGGGTTGGGAGACACTTTGACACTTGTTGTATTACCACTAATTGCACTTAACTGAAGTCTTAGAGACACCTAGAATTATCATAAACTTCCCCATACCAGAAGTAATCAAATACCCAGGATTATAATCATTGCTCTACTTAATTGTTAAGAGACTGAGTGATAGCCAAGGTTCAGGGCCCTTCCCACCTTGGGGAGCCATCCCAGTCTTCCCTTTACAGGACTCTGGTTACACTGCAGAGGGGAGTCATTTTGCCCCTCATTTGGAGCTGACTTTTCTTTAACAGGGTCAGCTTTTGTGTTTTTATGGACATAAAAACATCAAAAAAAAAAACAAAAACTCTCAACCTACCTACAACATTCAAAGTCCCTCAAAATATCTATGAATATCCTTACAAAATTAACTGTATATACAATTCTTGACTATATTCAAACAAAGCATAGATACTATTGAGGAGAGGAAGAGAACTAGAAGAGATCTACAGAGAGATAAATAGACAAAGTTTGGGACCATGGAAGTGAAGAGAAAATAATAGAAGCTGGGAGAGCATGAGATTTTGAAGACCCTCCCACATCCTGGGGCCAGAACCATTGCTGGGGATCTGAGTGCTACCTCCTTACTCGGCTCTCGATCAAGGAAAAAGAATAAACAGAAAATGGGTTCAACATTCTTCCAATAGTCCCCTTGCCTCTTTTCAGAAGCCAAGGGGAATTATAAAGTTTTTTTCCCCAACAGCCTCTAGCCAGCGACCTGGAGGTAAGTGTAGACACCAACCAAATTTATAGGCTGGTTGACCTTGAGTTTATTCATCTCCAGTAGGATGGTGACAAAGAAAAGCAGGATAGAATAAAGTGGTCCCATGACTTACCACAGATGTCTTAGCTCCTGGCTGGCTCACCAAATCTGATGCCAGAATTTTAGGTTCTTGGTCTCGATTCAAAGAAGGAATCGAAGGACCACAAGAGTAGTGGTAAGTCAGGATTTATTTACAGAAAAGAAGAATTACAAGTACAAGAAAACCAAACCTCCAGGCAAAGAGGACCCAGGAGGGGAACAAACTCTCTTGCTCCCT
>CAUYON010193389.1:0-10507 GCA_963573935.1 Arctocebus calabarensis | reverse complement strand
TATGACAATGGAGTTTTGATAGGAATTGCATTAAAATTATATATTGCTTTGGGTAGTATAGACATTTTAACAATGTTGATTCTTCCCAGCCATGAGCATGGTATATTTTTCCATTTGTTAACATTTTCAGCTATTTCTTTTCTTAAAAAAAAGACAGAAAATTAAAAACTGGGACATTGAATCTAAGTCATCAAGAAAGGCTTTAGCTTCCTCAAAGGTCTTAGCCTGTTCCAAAGAGGGGACACAGTGGGAAAGGGTGACGACAGGCAGCTGCTAATCTATTGATCTCAGGAGGAAAAACATTGGGAGTAGGATTTTACATTTACAGGGAGAATGTTGTGCTGGGGTTTAAACTTCAACTAGGCCTGTGCATTTGAAGCAGATCCTTAAGGTGAAGATCAGCCAGTCATAGCCAAATAATCTTGCTCCTGAACTGGTTGAAACCAGTGGATTAACCCAACCTGGCCTTTTCCTCAGCCCTACCTGCTTCTCTCCCTCAAGCTGGGGTAGAGGCAGCACCTCCATCCTGGAACCCTGAGAAGCCACAGGGAACCCACACTGGTGCAAACTGCCCCCAGAACTTTCCACTTAAGGTTTTGCAAAGGTTCCTCTGAGACTCTAACCCTGTCTGGGGCCCAGCTCTGCTCCCCAAGATAGTAGGGATGTTGCAGTCACCCCATAATGTTCCCCTTCCCAACATTCACCTCATTGTCATTGTCTGGGTCTGACTTTCCTACTAGAATCCAAATTCTATGAGTCTATTTCACCCCTGGTTCTTAACTCCTGGCCTATGGCAGATTCTTAACAAGTATGTTCAGTGAGTAAGTGTAGCTAAGTCCTGAGAAGGCAGGATAAGGGACTCTAGAATACAAGTAGGGGCCAGGCTGAACTCCTTGCTCAACAAAGATGGGGTCAAGTCTGACCTCTTCCTGCATGTGTTCTGAGAGGCAGCTGCGGCTCCACCATGAAGCTATAGGAGAGGCACAACTATAGGAGGCAGCCTAGCCTTCACTCTGATCCTTCAGAGTGAGGGAAGGAGGCTCCTTCCCACCCATCCCTGTTTTCATTCCTGACCAGGCGGCTCAGATGAGGTATGGCCAGGGTACCTGAACACCTGGGCTCCAGTCCAGACTCTTCCTTGGAAGGCACTTAATCCCTGTGGCTACTGCAGTTTCCTCACCTGTCAAGTGAGAGAATTGGCCCAACTAACCTACAGGGGCGATCAGCGCTCTAAAATCTTGGAGTCCATAAGTAAGGACATGGATGACCCCAATCTGATTTCCAAGCTCAAGGTTTTGAACAATTTGAGAAGAGAGACAGTAGACACAGCACGTATCAGGACAGTGTGGGGGACTTAAAACTTATGATAGGTGGTCAATAAATATCTGTTCAATGAATGAGTGGATGAATGCTGTGAGTAGGGTAGGAAAGCAAATGAGGGAAATGTAGTCAGACGCCAAGCCGACTGGGATGAGAAGGGCAACCTCTTTCTCAGCTCTTGGCTGAACAGTGGTGCTGACTTTGAGCAGGTATGTTTTACTGCTCATTCTCCCATCCTGGTGCTGAGCATCATCCCTACAAGTCAAGACTGCACTGAGTTGAACCTTCCCCCCAAACCCCTGCCCCATCTCTACCTCCAAAGCCCTTTGCTGCCCCAGCAAGGAATTATGGGGCTGCATCTTTTTTCCCTCTGAGCTGCCCATAAAAGTGAGGAGAGGGAGCAAGACCAAAGGGTTCTTTCTGGTTCCTTCTTGAAGGGCTCAAATTGCCAAGCTTCTTTCCTTCCCACTTTTGGTCATAGTGCTGAAGATGAGAAAAGGTGTGGCCTGGGGGCTACCAGCCAAGGTAGTGGGCGCTGAGTGGCCACATCCTGGACAAACACTGAGTGCTGGAACCATGGGTTGGAGGAGACCCTAACAAGGCCCTGCAGTCTTGTCCCTATCCCAGGGTCTGCTGAAAGTGGGCTGGGGTCCTCACCAGGGCCAGAGTCTGAACTAAGCTCAGGGACCTTCTGGAAGGATTGACAAGTGTGGGGAACACAGGCTTCCAGCTCCCTGCCCCCTCCAAGTTTTGGTTTGATATCAGCCCCTCTGCACAGGGAGGCAAGAAAGAGGGAAGAAAAGAGGGAGGGGACTCCAGCCCAGAGCCCCCTTAAGGCAGATATGTGTGCGTTACAAGACATTGCTGAAAACTCAAACACACAGACACCAAACAAGACAGATCACAGTGAGCCAAGAGGCGCAGGGCGGAGCAGGGCTGGGAAGGCGGACGGGGTCCAGACGGGGTGCCCAGGGCAGGCTGGCAATGCCTCTCTCTGGAGGGGGCCAACTGCTTGGGGCTGCTCTCTTGTCTTTTCCTCCAAACATCATGACTGGCTTGAGGAAGGCCGACCGTTTTCCCAGCATCGTATTCACAAAGTCTTGGTAGGCAATGGTGTCGCTGACCCCACCTGTCACCTCTGAAATCATTTTCTTCAT
This sequence comes from Arctocebus calabarensis, assembly GCA_963573935.1. NCBI lineage: Eukaryota > Metazoa > Chordata > Mammalia > Primates > Lorisidae > Arctocebus > Arctocebus calabarensis. Next base: position 8,030 of record CAUYON010193389.1, on the reverse strand, counting down.
CTCTAGGTGGGTCTTGGGTAGCCAAGCTTCTCCGTCATCCTCTTTAAAGACATCAGATCAATCTCGTCTTCATTGTTCAGGTCAAACTCCACGTACTTTTCTTTGAAGGCTGCCAGCTTTTCTGGCAGGTTCTCTTCATCACTGTACTTCTGGTCACGGAGAAACTCCCGGTTGATCTCTGCCAGCCTCCTCTCCTGCCGGGCTTCGAGTAAACCGAGAACCTTCCCTCCTTGGAACCTGTGGCCGAGCATGACCGACATGGTGAGCACCAGCTCCGCCCGCTCAGGACTCGCGGCCACAGCGAGAGACAGCGAAGAAGGACAAGCCCCTCGTCCGAGTTCCCACCGCGTGTCACATATGTCACTTCTAAACCCAAGTACGTAATTGCTGGGCAAGACACTCCTCCACCTACTATGATTTCTCTCTATCCTTCTCCCAGGACAATCATGATATTTGAAGTGGTAGCTACTTTGTCGGCCTGAGCCTCAGACTGAGAGCACAGAGTGTAGCCCTGCTGACCCACACCACACGAGGAGCATTACCTAACACACCCCAGTTGTCTGGAAGCTACCAATATTTGGGGATCATTTGTTACCATAATATAACCTAGACTATGCTGGCTACAACAGATCAGACAAGCTTGGGGGCAAAGCAGCTATTAATATTTAGAGTGGCCTTGAGAGTATATATCCTTCTTTATATACTTATATATGTATCCTTCTTGAAACTCCAGGGTCTTGAGCTTCTGTCTGATCTCTTGGACCAGAAACAATTGTCCAGTTTAATGACACATCCATAGTCTCCACAGCCTGGCTGTCTCCAGATCCCCAGAATAATGCAGTAGACTTCTGAGACCTCGCATCCCTAATGATGCTGTTTGTATGCCTTTAGGGCATGAGCTGAAGTCAATGGTAGGTCTAGGAAGTTCAAGGTATGAATACTCCCCTACCCCATCCCCAGATATCCATGTCCTAATCCCCAAGATCTGTCAAAATGTTACCTTACATGGCAAAAAGCACTTTACAGATGTGATTAAGGCTTTGAGATGGGGAATTATTCTGGATTCTTTGGGTGGGCTCAGTGTTAATCACCAGGGTCCTTACAAGTGAAAGAGGGAAGCAGGAGTGTCCAAGAAAAAGTTGAAAACGCTACATTGCTGGCTTTGAAGACAGAGAAAGGGGAATCTGTGCCAGTGAACACAGGTGGCTTCTAGAAACTGGAAAAGCCAAGGAAACAGATTCTCTCTTACAGCCTCCAAAAGGAATGCAGCCCTGCCAACACCTTGATATTAGCCTGATGAGACCCATTTCAGATTCCTGGCCTCCAGAATTGTAAGAGAATAGATTTGTGTTGCTTTAAGCCACTGACTTTGTAGTAAATGTTATAGCAGCAATAGAAAACTAATAAGCAAGAAAAACTGCTTCTGTGCACTCTCCAGGAGACCATCACCGTCACCCAAACTTGCCAGAGCTAGAGCACAACCTGTAGTTGGGGAAGCACCCTGGGCCTCAGCAGCTGTGCTCCATGTGGCCTGTCCATCCACACCATTCCTATAGCAGTTACAGCAGCTCTTCTTCATGATCCTCCAAGTTTGAATCAGAATTGCCCATTGCCCATCACCTGCAAATTGCCGAACTGACGCAGAGCATCTTTCTTATTCACTGTTCTATGTCAAGCATGCAGTAGACGCCAATAAATATCAGGTAAATGGGACAATGAATGAGTGAATAAATGCTGTGAGGAATTAGCAGATTATGTACGTAGCTCTTGATGATTTATTGAAAATCTCCTGTGAGAAACACGTCAAGTTGAGTTACACACAGTAAAAATTTCAAACAAAATAGCAAATGGATACAAAAAAGCGTTTAGTGCTTTGCCCACTCGCAGTTTTGTCAGGTGCAAAGACAATCTGTGTGATTCTCCTTAGTTGGCTGGTTCTTTTGATTCCTTCTGCTGTGCATGTTTCCTTTGTGTGTGTGTTTGCCGAGGGGTTTTCTGACAGTGCAACACGTGCATACTCCCCCAGGCACCTGCTTTATCCAGCTTATTGAAATTTCACTCATTTGTTAGAAAAGTGGCATGATTTTGTAAGCGAGGATGTTCTGTGGGACTAGAATGAAGCAAACGAACTCACATTTTAGTGACCTGAATATAATTTGATTCATTCATATTTATTCTAAGCCTACTATTGACTAACAGTTATGGAAAGAATTAGAGTTTATACTACCATCAGACAACATTTTTGGATGTGAGATAGCAAGGTAAAAATCCCATTTCAACAAAAATAAACATATATCATTTAACATCAATAATGTGTTGCTGAAAAACAAAAGTTCTACCCTCAAACACCAATCATTATTTTAAATGAGAATAATGTCTTCTATAACCGTCCAAAACTGTAAGGTAATTTCTTAACACATAATTCAAACATGGCAAAATGGCTATATGTGTAACAATAATTATATTTGCATGTAAAATGCTTAAAACATCACTCTCTAATCAAACAAAATTACAAAGTTTAAATTAAAATGGATCTAACACATAACTGAAAAACCTAAACCTTTAAAGCTTCTGGAAGAAAACAGAAGAAAATATTTGTGATTTTGGATTAAGTAAAGATCTCCTAGGTATGATAACAAAAACACAATCTGTAAAAGAAAACACATTGCTACATTGGATTTCATCAACATTAAGAACTTCTAAAGATACTATTAAAACAATGAAGTGAAAAATGACAGAGAAAATACTTACAAATCATATATATATATAGTAAAGAACTCGATTTGGGGATATATAGAGAACTTTCAAAATTCAATATTAGAAAATAAATGATCCAATAAAAAATGTGCAAAAGATTTTGAACAGACATGATCAAAGAAGATGTATAGATGAAAATGAACACGTAAGAAGATGCTCATCCTCATTGGTCATCAGGGAAATACACTATATACTATAGCATTTAAAAAATGCTGACCTTGCAAGCCTGCATTCTAGCCCAGGTGATAGAGTAGATTCCATCTCAAAAAAAAAAAAAAAAAAATCCTAGCACTCTGGGAAGCCAAAGTGGGTGGATCACTTGAGCTCAAGAGTTTGAGACCAGCCTGAGCAAAAGAAGATCTCGTCTCTACTAAAAATAGGAAAACTAGCTGGGCATCATGGTGGGTGCCTATAGTCCCAGTGGTTGCTTTGAGTTATGATGGCACCACAGCACTCTACCCAGGGCGAGGTAATGACACTTTGCACTTTGTCTCAAAAAAAGAAAGAAAGAAAAGAAAAGAAAAAGAAACAAAGCAGCTTTACCATATCAAGTGCAAATGAGGACCCCGGAGCAGCAGGAGCTCTCCTTCATTGCTGGTAGGAATAGAAAACGGCACAGCCACTTTGGAAGGCAGTTCAGCAGCCTCACTGTTAAACACACAGTAATCACATGACCAAGCAATCCCTCTCCTAGAGAGTTATCCAAAAGAAATGAAAATTTACAGTCACACTAAAACCTGTACGTACGTACAAGGTGCCTTTATTCACAAGAACCAAAACTGGGATCAACACAAACATTCCTCCACTAGAAAATGGATAAATGGACAGGATATACCCACACAAGAGTTGTTATTAATAGCAGGAAAAAGGACAAACATGATATTCTCATCAACACAAATGGATCTCAAACGCGTTGTGCTAAGTGAAACAAATCAGACCCAAACAGCTACCTACAGTGTGATTCCATTCATATGTCATTCTGAAAAGTAAAATGATATGAACAGAAAATAGATCAGAGAACAAAAGACAGCTAGGGGCTGGGAGTGGAAGAGGAGGTGACCACAAGGAAGACTGTGGTGTGACAGAAATATTCTACATCTCGTTGATGATGGTGATGACGTGGTAGTCAAGACTTACAGAATGATACTTTTTTAAAAGGGCAAATTTTACTGAAAGTAAATTATACCTTAATAACCAACATCCACAAGACAAATAGAAACCCGTTGCTTTCTATAGTGCTTTCTATAGTGCTTCTATTGCTTTCAACCCGTTGTCTGTAGTGGCATGTATAGTTCCCGTGACCCTGCTGGTGACTCATCTTGCTTTCCCAAATATCTGTGCATGATTCTGACACTCTGCCGCCTGTATTTAGACAAGAAGTTAAGATTTTCTGCATGTTGTTTTATTAAAAGTGGAACTGAGGTTTGGGTATGTAAATATAATTCTTTCTTATGTAAACATCAGTCAAAAATATATTGTAAGATACATATGTTCAATAAAGTTTGGGTATTAAAATCCAGAGGGATTCTACTGGGGAAACAAACCAGAGACGCATTCTGCAGGGTTTGCCAGGATCATGATACTGCTGAACTCTATTTTTGTATCCTGGCTGACAGCCTACATCATCACTGTTAAACTGACAAGAAGACAACAAATCCTGTTGACTAAAAAGTCCTCTGTATTTAGCATATCTTTTTTCAGCCACTGACAACTAACTAGTAAAAATAGAGAAATCCAAAGGAGCTGAATAATTAAAGAATAAAGATGATTTAATGTTAATATGAATTTATCTATCCAGTACCTAGGTTATGCTATTTTTTATGTCCACAGGATATTTACAAAAATTGATATTTTGGTCTACAAACCATTCCAAAATGTACAAACAGGATAAATTCAATGCTACTATAAATAGATAATGGGAGAATAACCAAAAACTTCTAACTACTTGGAATAAAAATTGCAATTACAGAATGTTTGCAGAATTTTAATTTTGTGAATACTACATGTTGAGAATGATAAGATGTAGCCAAAGCTGTACTTGGAAGGAAATACATAGACTTAAATTCCTCAGTTACCAAATGAGAAAAGATGAAAAGGAGCAATGAGTTAAGTGATCAACTGAATATGCCTGGCACATGGTAAGCAATTAATACATATTTAGTGAGTGAAGGAATTAGAGAAAACAACAAAAAATTAGGAAAACTAGGATAAAGACAAACATTGAAAAAGCGTAATTACCAAGTTTGAAAACAAAAATTAAATCAGCTGGCTACATAGGAGGAGGGGGCAATTAAATAGATTATCCACAAGGTAGTCAATTCAAAGGAGAAAGAGGGCCTAATAAAAAATTTAGAGTAAGAAAAGAAATGCAGCCACAAATGTAGATGAACCTTAAAGAATTAAAAATGAATACTTCCTATATTATGCTATACATTGGATAATCCAGAAGAAATGAGAGCTTTTCTAAAAATATATGAATTATTAAAAGTGTACAAGAGGCCAGGCATGGTGGCTCACACCTGTAATCCAAGCAATTTGGGAGGCCAAGATGGAAGGATCACTTGAGGCCTGGAGTTCAAGACCAGCTTTGGGCAACATCGCAAGACCCCATCTCTACAAAAAATTTAAAAAATTAGCCACTTGTGGTGGTGTGCACCTGTAGTCTCAGCTACTTGGGAGGCTGAGGCAGGAGGATTGCCTGAGTCCAAGAGGTTGAGGCTGCAGTGAGGTATGCTCTTGCCTTTGTACTCCAACCTGGGTGACAGAGCAAGAGATACCTCATGTCTAAAAAAAAAAAAAGGCACAAAAGGAAGTATAAAACCAGGATATAGTCAGGCAAAGGTAGAAAGTATAGTATAGATTCTGGAATCAGACACTCATTTCAGGTCACAGCTCTTCCTTTTTGTAGCTCCCCTTCAGTAATCCAATCAAACTACTTCACCTCTCTTACCCTCAGTTTCCTTATCTGTAAAGTGACACAAACAATAAAACCTACCCCATCAGGATATTATAAGGATTTAAATAGACATATATAAACAGCTTACGTGATGCACTATCGTCAGTGAGCCTGGATAGAGTGCCATGGCATCATAGCTCAAAGCAACCTCAAACTCTTCAGCCAAAGTGATTGTCTTGCCTCAGCCTCTTGCCGACCACAATGCTCAGCTAGTTTCTCTATTGTTACTAGAGATAGGGTCTTGCTCTTTCTCAGGCTGGTCTCGAATTTCTGACTTCAAGCAGTTCACCTGCCTTAGCCTCCCACAGTGCTGGGATTACAAGCATGATCCAATCATGCTCAGTCATGATTACTAAAATTTTAAAAGGCCGTGGAAGAAATCAAGAATATGATTGAAGAGCTATCCCTCATTAGAACACTGGAAGCAAAAGGTTTTCCTGCTTCCACTGCTATCAGAACTTTAGAACCTAGAAAAAAAAGAAAGGCATTTCATATCTTAGTAGGAAAGAAGCTCATCCCCGTACTATAAGGTGATATAGGCCTTACAAAGATAGCACAAGAAAGAGAGTACAGACTCTCTTAGAAATACAGTATCATCTAACCATTTCTTGACTGTTAATCACCTTTGTAAACACCTTTTTTTTTCCACATATAGTAACATTGCTTCTTAGGATATGGCTATCTTTCGTGGGAACATTTTAAGCCTACTGCAGTCAGTCCTTTAGCCCCCAAAAGGTCACGTCCATCTCATATGCAAAATACATTCACCTCATCCCAACATCCCCAAAGTTTCAACCTTTTACAGCATCAACTCAAGTCCAAAATCTCATCAGCTAAATCAGGTATGAGTGAGACTGTGGGTATAATCCATCCTGGGGCAAAATTTGTCTTCATACATGAAACTAGTAGAAACTAGAAAACAACTGTCTGCTCTCAAAATATAATGAATGATATAGACATAGTATAATAGTTACAGATTCTAAGAGGGAGAAAATTGAAGGAATAAAGGGGTCAATGTACCATGAAATTTTAAAATCTAGTAGAGCAAATTCCATTAGGTTTCAAGGCCTGGAAAAAAATTTTGTGGCTCAAGATTCCATCTTCTGGACTGAGGCTTTGGCTTCTGCCTTTGCTTTGGCCTGAGGGCCTCCCCTCTAAATTATCCTTTCTGTCTCTTACAAGACAATGTATATTTTATTAGCCTTTTTCCTGCCTATAGAATTTGGGACTCTGACAGCCTTCCTTTATGTAGTCCTCTCTTTGTCCCTTTCAATCCACATTGGCAGTGTTTCTGCTGGACTAACATCCTCAAAAACCTCGTTAGTCTCCCATGTATTTCGTAAATACTTATGTCACTAGACAAGAGGGCCCTCCACAGGTTCTTCCTGGGTAATCCCACATGTACTCCTGGCTTCGGTAGAGATGATTGAATGGATCCATGCCTTTAATTTCTTCCGCTCTGGAGGAAGGTTGTCCTGCCACACTCTTAGCTTTGTCTCCAGAGCACAATTTCCTAACAGTGAATCTCTTAGGCTTAGTATTTTTTGCAATCTGGATAGGCTGAGAATTTCCCAAGTCATCAAGTGCTGGTTCCTTCTTGCTTAACAGTCCTTTACTTGTGTCTTTCCTCTTAACATTTCACACAAACAATAAGAAGAAACCAAGCTGTACCTTCAACACTTTGCTTGGAAATCTCAGCTAACTAGCCAAGTTTATTGCTTACAAGTTCTGCTTTCCCCACAACTATAGGACACAATTTAGCTAGGCTTTTTGCCACTATGTAACAAGGATTGCTTTTCCTCTAGCTTCCAATAATATGTTCCTCATTTCCTTCTGAGCCCTTGCCAGTAGCACCTTTAACATTCATATCTCTACCAATATTCTATTTATGGTATGTGTATACTATGAGATGATACCACGCTCCTCACTTCCTCCTGAGCCCCTACTGGCAGTCTGTAATATCCATATTTTCACTAACAGTCTGTTCAAGGAAATCTAGGCATTTTCCTGTCATGTGCCTTAATTCTACCCAACTATTATTATTCAATTCCAAAGTCACTTCCACAGTTTTAGGTATTTGTTACAGCAGTACCCCACTTCTAGGTACCAAAATCTGTGTAAGCCAGGAAGGCACCAGAGAAGCAGGATCAGTAGATATATGGACTTATTGAAGGAATTGGCTTATGTAATTGTGGGAACTGGCCAGGCAAGTCTGAAGCCCACAGGGTAGGCCATTAAGAAGGGCAGGTTGCAATTCTTAGGCACAAGATGAAGCTTTAGTCCACAGGCAGAATTTCTTTTCTTTCTTTTTTTTTTT
>CAUYON010193382.1:0-17244 GCA_963573935.1 Arctocebus calabarensis | reverse complement strand
CTTTGCTCTTCTTCTTCTTCTTTTTTTTTACTTATTTTATTTTATTATTATTTTTTGTTCAAAAGCTTTATGCAAAGTAGTTAAGCAAGAAAAAGAAAATATAGGTATACAAATTGGAAAGAAGGAGGTGAAATTATAATTGTAAACAGATTATTTTTCTTTTATCTCTCCAGAACCAAAGGAAATCTGACTAAAATATGTTACATGTGTTGCTTTGCTCTTTAAAGTTATAGTGGACTATACCAAATTTACAATAAAATGCAGAGTTTAATCCATATTACTGGATTGAGTACTTTAGTGTGGGCCATCATAATGCAAGGGTGTTTGTGTATCTCAATGTGTCTAAGCATGAGAGGTAAGTAAAAACATAGTATTATAATCTTATGGGACCACCATTGTGTATGTAGTCTGTTGTTGACTGAAATGTCAGTCTGTGGCACATGACTGTACTTGAACAGACAAGAACAATACAAAAGGTAAAGAGAGATTGTTCGAAATGCATGACAGCTTGGCAGGGACCCAGAAGGAAGTCTGGGATGATCCAACAAAGGAAGGAAACCTGAATAAATAAAGACTGGCTAAAACCCAAGAGGCAGTAGGGGTGTGAAGGGTTTTAGGGCCTTCTGATAAAGAGCTTTAGAGTTGAAGGTGCAGTCTCTTGGACGAAAGCAAGCAAATGTCTTCTTAGGATTTTAGATCTTAGGGAGAATGAAGGCATTTCTTTCTAATGAGGTCAGGACTGGCTAGGTGTCACTAGAACTGAAGTTTTTTTTACCATTTTTAAGCACAGAATTTTTCTTTTGATATGTATTTATTTTTAATTGAGACAGTCTCACTTTGTCACCCTCTGTAGATTGCTATAGCATCATAGCTCACAGCAATCTCAAATTCTTGGGCTCAAACGATTCTCTTGCCTCAGTCTCCCTAGTAGTTGGGACTACAGGTGCCCTTCACAATGTCCAGCTGGTTTTTTTTTTTTTTTCTGTTGACCAGACCTGGGCCAGGTTCGAAAAGACCAGCCCTGGTGCACGTGGCAGGTGTCCTAACCACTGAGCTATGGAAGTCGAGTCTGGTATATATTTTTTTATACAAAAGTGTTAAAGAAAATACTATAGGATTCCAAAATGGACACATTCCGGGATGCTGATAAAACTGGTGTCATTAGAGGAAAACAAAAGCAGTTAATTGTATTACTTGTTACAGAGTTTAGTCTTACTGTGCCTAATATTACCTAAATGTTCCCTTTGGGTACCATCTCTCCCTGGCTTGACTGAAAGTTCTTGGAAAGCAGGCCTCCTCCCCGTATCTAAAGTAGTCCTGTGGATTCTCCCACCTACATGTATTTGTAGTTATCTTCTAGCCCATGAGCAATGCCCTTTTTTCCTCTTATATAGATCATTATATCAACCTTCTTATTGGTCTCTAAAATCTTACAATATCGCTAGAGAGACTTGGAAAACTAAGTGGAAACATTTAAATAATATACAATGTTACACAAAACATAAAAATATGATATATAAAAATAACTGCTATCTTTCCCCATGAATACTGACATTTCCTTTATAGCTCTCCTCCTACTTGTACCACCTATATTCTGACTTTGAATTATAACTATTAAACCACACACACAGCTAATACAGAGGACTGGAGAGGCCATTTTTGTATGGAAATGCAAGGTCTTTTTTGTTTTGCTTTGCTCTTTAAAGTTATAGTAGACTACACCAAATTTACAATAAAATGTCGCATTTTAAGAACGCCTGAGAGGGTTGTGTACCTGCACCAGGCTTTACACGTACCTAACAAAGTGTGATAAAAATCCTATCAAAGTGTAGTGGGAAGAGGAAAACTTCAGATAAGCCAGAAATAGAAAGCTAGGAAAAAAGAAGAAACATTTATTAGGAAAGTAGAGAGATTTGAGAGAAAAGAGGCAAGGGGTGGGGAGACAGCCCTTAGGGGCCCAGGCCCCCACTAGAGTCCCAAGACTGCAGGAACTAAGGGTGATGAGCAAGCATAATCCAGGGGTAGGCAGAGCCAAGGTGCTGAGTGGTCTAAGTTACAGGCCAGAGAAAAAGAGGCTAAAAGGAAACAGAAACAAAAATCCTGTTGCAGGGTGATGTCAAAAAATACTAGAAATGGTGATGGGAATATCTTACTTTTGTAGACTTGGAGGCTGAACAAGCCTGAAAAACAATATTCCCAGTCAAGGTTAGGAAGGGACACTATTATAGATAAAATGATTATTTGCAACAGAGCATCTTAAGCTTTAATGCTTAGAGGAATCACATGAGGATATGTTGTCAAAATACAGGTTCTAGTTCAGTAAGGCTGGGGTGGAGTCCCAAAGCTTGCATTTCTAACACGCTTCCAGGTAAAACTTTGCAACTTTGAGTAGCAAGGATTAACAATATGAAACATGAGCACTTAAAGCATTTTTTATAAAATAAATCAATGAATGTGTACTTCCCAATATAGATATCTTCTGTGGGGTTTACCCAAGACTTTAGTTATGAAATTATTCTCTCTTTTACCTTTAGTTGATGGTAATGAAGAAATAATCCAAGATCAAAGTAGGAAATACAGTGCCCCAGGTCAGACCAATAATAACATACATGTTTAAGAGCACAATCACTCTTACATGTCTGTGTTAATAACAAGATAACTACCCATGTTATTTACAGCAAGATTTTTGCACATTAAACTTTTCCAGAGAACTTCCTGTGGCTACACAAATGTTTTTTATCCAGACTGTCCAGATAAAAAACATTTGTATAGCACTAACCACTGTGATGATTAAGCCCTTGAGATCTGGCTAGTACAACTGAAGAATACATAGCCACAGATGGCTGTTGGCTACCATGACCATCAATATCTGTTAGCATAGCCCAAAGATAACTACATGTTATTTGCCTCCTCATTGGAGTTTTTCCCTAGGAAAGCTCTAGATTTGGGTACCAATTTACAAAAAGAGACTGCAGGTGTCTTCTCCAGCCTGTACTCTGAGAACTAGTGGCATAAGGGAACTTACGTACTTGAGGCCCCCAGAAGGTAACTGACAATAACCAAGGAATATGATTTTCCCTTCATCTAGAAAGTGAGACTCTCCTATCAGGTTATTATCCAAAGTAATGATGTCTTGGAGGCAGCTCCTGTGGCTCCATGGGTAGGGCGCCGGCCCCATATACCAAGGGTGGCAGGTTCAAATCCAAACCTAGCTAAACTGCAAACAAAAAAATAGCCAGGCATTCTGGTGGGCACCTGTAGTCCCAGCTACTTGTGAGGCTGAGGCAAGAGAATCACCTAAGCCCAAGTGTTGGAGTTCGCTGTGAGCTGTGACGCCACAGCACTCTACCAAGAGCGATAAAGTGAGACTCTGTCTCCAAAACAAACAAACAAAAGTAATGATGTCTTGAAATAGTCTATACCACCAAAGATCCCGTTTTTGATAAATTATACCTAATACTGAAACACACACACACACACACACACGGGACTTTGAAGATGATTTGAGTATGAACTCTAGCCATGTCCTTACTACTGTGTAACTTCTGGCAAGCACCTAATCTCTCTAATCTTCAGTTCTCAAGTCTCTTTGTAAATTGGTGTTAATAATAATACCTACTGGACAAGGGCTTGGGGAAATTCCTGAAAAACATCATAAATTTTAAAGTCCTGTGTAATGGTTTTTTAATCCTTACTAAAAGGGAAGTCAAGGCCATATTTAAAGCAGAATCCAAGGAACTGCCTGTAATCTTTTGTTGTACTAAATTTGTGTTGCACATGGCCTTGGATTCCTTTGTAGATATTTCAGTCCTTCGTATTTTTTGGAGTGGGACATAACCTTTAAAGAATGAGCATGCGAAAACCATTTGGGAGAATGATGGTAAAGGAAGAGAGCTTTATTTAGTAGTGCAGGGTCTGGTAAGCATCCTCCCTGCTAAGATTATACAGAAAATAAAGGAAATCACAGACTGCTCATTTCCCTTGTACTGGTCCTAATCTTGTGGAAACTTCCTGTAAAAGGCAGTTATAGCATTAAAAGTAAACTGATTTCACACTCACCGGATACTACCAGACCAACAATTGCAGTCCTTGGGGAGAAAAAGAAAACAGCATACTTATCCTTTATACTTTGTATTAGTTTGGAAGAACATGGAAATTCTAATGATGGAGAAACAGATTCCTGCCAGAGGGGGAGGAAACTATTTAGAAACATAGTTACCATTTAGTAATTCTACTAAGAGGCAGAATTCATTAGCCAAGAGACTGGTTACACTGAAAAGAGAAAAAAAAATTCAATAAACAGGTACAACATGAAAACAGAGTTTCTGTTGATGTAGGCACATTTTAACTATAGTATTAAAACACAACATTTTAATAACATCTGCTAAGGACTAATATTAAGGGTAATTTTTAAAATGGAAATGTGCACTGGTGTTTTCTGTGCTATTAGAACTTGAAATGTTAGCACGGCTGTTTCCTCTTTTGGGTTCTCAAGTATATAAATATCTGCTGAGAGCTTTCAGTATAAAGGACAGTCTACATGAAATGCTGAGCTGCAGTAATACTCAGATCATAATAGGAAGCCAGAGGGGACTCCTGATTACCACGGCAGTATCAGTGAATACAGCTTCATTTTTTATACGGTAGACAAAGCTTTGGCATCTACTACTTAAAAGTACCTGCTACTTAACCTGAAAAGCATCTACCACTTAAAACCACTGCTAAAGAGAACACCAAAAAATGTAAAGTGCAGCCTCTACCTGCATGCCACTTAAAATTTAATTGGGAAAACAAACACAAACTCATAAGTTAAAAACAAATTATCAACCCAAGTGTAAACTACAAAGGCAAAAATAAAAGAATCTAAGAAGACCAATTCTGAGTTCACATGAAAGGTGTTCACTTACAGGATGAGTAGTCTAGAAAAAGGGAAGAAGCTTTGATTTGGAGAAGTATATGCCATTTGCCAGTGTCTTGGTGAGGATAGTGAGGATAGCCCACCTTTTGCTAAGGTCGTGAACCCCGGTCTGAACTCAAATTCACTTGTACCTTCTGAACTTAGGTGATATCTTGTACTGACAAATTCTCTGCAATTGAATTGTGCTGTTGGTCTTCCCTTCCCATGGTTGCTATTGATAATTAATCACCTTTAACAGTTAATTCCTGAAACTGAGGACAATAGGAGAGAAAGCAACTTGTGAGAACCAGCTATTGTGTTCAGCTTTCTTCCCATAGGCCTACCTAAGAAAACACAACTAAGCAAATGCAAGTATCCCCTTTCTTGCTGTGCCCTGACAAAGCCACTGAATCTTTTTTGTTGTTGTTGCAGTTCGCTGGGGCTGGGTTTGAACCCACCACCCTCGGGGTAGTGCCTTACTGACTGAGCCACAGGCGCCACCCAGTAGAATCCTTCTTGATTAGTATCAACTGGATGCAGTGGATACTCAAGGTGACATTGTGATTTATATTCAGCTTCTCACATAGATTTTTAAGACTGGCTGTATCTACCTTCCCTAGCTGACCTATCCCTCTGGCCTTGAACAGTGTCTACCTAAGCCTATGATATATTTTGGGCCACCCTTTGGTGTGTTTGGCTGGAATACAGGTTTCAATTAGCAATACAGTGGAAAAGAGAATGACAAGAGTAGCTGAGAGGAAAGAAGATGGTGATGGACTAAAACAGCCAAGTATCTACCATATTTCTGAAACCTGAGCCCCATTAGAAACCTACTGATTACCTTTTCTAGGCTGCGGTATAGGAATCATGCATTTTAAAAGAAGTGCTTGCAGTATATTTGAAAAAATTTTATTATGGCTCAGTGCCCATAGCTCAGTGGTTAGGGCGCCAGCCACATGCACTGGGGCTTGTGGGTTCGAACCTGGCCAGGGCCTGCTAAACAACAATGACAACAATAACAAAAAATTAGCCAGGCTTTGTGGCAGGTGCTTGTAGTTCCAGCTACTAGGGAGGCTGAGGCAAGAGAATCACTTAAGCCCAAGAGTTTGAGGTTGCTGTGAGCTGTGATACTACTGCACTCTGCTGAGGGTGACATAGTGAGACTCTGTCTCAAAAAACTTTATTATGGAAAATTTATAACATATAAAATAGTAAAGAGAGTGTGCTCATCATCAATCTACAACCAATCTTGGTTTATCCATATCCCTACTGACTTCTTCCTATTTCTTAACCCCACTGGATTATTTTGAAAGCAAATCTCAAAGATCATATAACTTCATCTGTAAATATTTCAGTACGTATCTTTAAAGGGTAAAGACTTAAAAAAAATCACCACAAACTAATACTTCAAAAAAAAAAAAATCCTTGTTCTCCTCAAATCTCCAGTGAGTGTTCTCTCACTTCAAGTAGAGTTTGGGGGCATCAGAGCTCACAGCAACCTCAAATTCCTGAGCACAAGAGATCCTCTTGCCTCAGCTTCCCAAGTAGTTAGACTATAGGTGCCCACCACTATGCCCCGCTAGTTTTTTCTATTTTTTAGTAGAGTCTCACTCTTGGTCAGGCTGGTCTTGAACTCCTGTACTCAATCAATCCACCAGTGTCAGGTTCCTAGAGTGCTAGGATTATAGGCGTGAGCCGTCACACCCACCACCCTTGTACCTCTTAAGGTCCGGACACCAGGATAGAACAGTGGAGTCCTTTGAGTTTAGGATAGCTGCTGACTGAACATCAGAATATAAGACCCCTGGGCTCTATCCCTCACTATGGTATCATTGCTGACTGTTTCAGAGTAGAAGACTCAGAGTTCTGCTCTGACAAAAGCAATTTTTTTATGAAGTTGGTAAGATTCCCAAAAACTGGGTGAGAGGAGAGAACTACAAATGCACTATTAAAAAACATTCTACAAGTGGCATGGAACCACCAAAGGCAATGGACAGTTTGGTGATTGTTTCTTGGTCATGGGGTTCGGAACAATCTGAAAAGCATTAATTTGAGTTGCTGATCACATCTTGCTCTTTTAGGTAAGCCATGTGTGTGAAAGTGGCAAGCACATGGCCTGGCACATGATAACCAAGACAGTTTTCATACCTTTTCCCAAAGTCTGTACTGACAATTTCCCTGCCATACCAAAAATGCTAATCTTTAAATGAGAAAGAGGCCTTTGCAAGTGACCAACTTACCTTGCACTTAATCATAGTAACTGTGATAATTATCTTTTATATCAAGGACTTACTAAGAACAAGGCCACAAGTCTAGCAGGAGTGGTATACAAAAAATAACTGATAGTTATTTGTTGAACAAGAATATTGAACATTTTATACTTAACTTTTAGGGCAACTGGCACCAATATGCCATGGGGTTATTATCCATTTTACAACTTACTGAGCTTGCACTATGAATCCTCAATCTTTTCTAAGTACTTTATTTATATTATTACCTCATTATTCAGTACAACAGCTCTATGAGGCTGGTACTATTATCACCATTTTATGCAGGCACAGAGTTTCAGTAACTTGCCAAGGAGCATAGATTGTAACTGATGGTACTTGATTCAAACCTGAGCAGCCAAAGTGGTTAGTAGTACTACTGGAA
Organism: Arctocebus calabarensis; assembly: GCA_963573935.1. Classification (NCBI taxonomy): domain Eukaryota; kingdom Metazoa; phylum Chordata; class Mammalia; order Primates; family Lorisidae; genus Arctocebus; species Arctocebus calabarensis. The sequence continues at coordinate 9,695 of CAUYON010193382.1, read as the reverse complement.
GGAGAAAAGGCAAGTACCAACCACCAACAGGTTCTTCCAAGTACAAGTTCAAATAGGTAGGTTTAGAGGTCAGGCCTGACTATCACAGACCACTTACTGTTTTCCATCACTAACAATGCTCCTTCCTGCTTTGGATAAGGACAATGCTGCTACTGAAGCAAGAAATAAGTTACACAAAGAAACCTCAGACAAAAACGGAATTTTTTTTTGGTGCAGTCACTGGTTTGGCCCCTTCCTTCATTTATCAAACATTTATTAAGCACCTACTATATGCAAAACACTGTTAACAGGCTAGTGCACACTCATTTTCAGAACAGCAATCCTGAAGCTTGCAGGAAACAGATGGCAGAAAAGGAGAGCTGGCTTGTTTGGTAGTTTCTCCCACTTTCTCCTTCCTCAGGAACTGTTCCCCTCAATATGCAAGAGCAGAAACCTTCATTCTCAGGTCGCACAAACCTGAGAATGAAAAGAGCAATGGGCGCAGTACTAGACTGATAGGTGGGGAGATGCGTCAGGAACTTGGGAGCATTTGGGATTCGGTCTCCCAGGCCAGATCTTGTAGAGGCTAGCTTTCTAGGTAGAGAAGAAATAATGAAATCTGCAAAGCCACGAGCTGAGTCTTCTGGTTAGGCAGACCCTAAGCTCCAGCCCGCAGCTCTAGCAGATTTCAATGCAAAAAATTTTTTGAGATGAATTGCATACATTGTTCTTTAACAATGCAAACGTGACATCTGTCTATCCAATAAGCCACCCGCCTCCGTTCGGAGATTCTCGAAACAGAGGCATCTCCTGCGCTATAGTTATGCAACCTCACTCGCAGCGGGAGTTATTTCCTCTGCTTTTGGCTGCGCCAGATTCATGTAACACGCCTACCCCGGGCTTCAATGGAAATCGTTCTCCATTAACAATCACTCCAGCTTTCGGAGACGAATGCTCGGCACAGCACACCCCGTGCGCAGTCAGAATCTAGACAGCGAGGTATTAAAACAATCTCTCTCTTTCTCTCTCACACACACTCACACACTCCTGTGCATGCAGCTGGGGGACTGCAGCAATGCAACCAGAGGGACAGCAGGCGGAGCTCTTTTTGCACAGTCCCTGCCTCTAACCCCCACTAAGTAAAGATGAACTCATGCCAGTTCCATTCTTTGCTCTTCAAGGAAAACACACACACACGCGCACGGCAGAACACAGTAGCCTCCAGATTGCCGGTCGGAGCACACAGTCTTTCTAGCTTCTTAGTTCCAGCAACCCGGATATTCCAGTCCGAGTAACGGGGAGTAACACGCCACAACAATGCAACCTCCGGAGCAGCTCCCCTGGCAGCTCCCACTCCCGCCCCCTTTCGCAGCGTGCCAAGAGTTTGGAGCGCGCGCACGCACACCGAGCACCGAGCAGTGTGCATATCCCTCCGCCTGCCTCCTCCTTTCCCTGCTCAAGAGGCTCGACAACGATTTGGGAAATGAAGGGAGGAGGGAACTACTTTCCCGAAACTTGCTATGCTGCACACGACTTCTAGTTGCAGTGATTCGCCCGGAGGCCGCAGCTTTCAAGCCTACCCACACACCCTCACGGCCCAGGCGCCCGGCTCGGCAGCCCCACCCCGCGCCTGCTCTGGCCCTGGGGGAAAGCGAGCGGTCGGGAGAAGTCGCGAGGGACTACTTCGCCTCCTCTCGCGGGCGCCCCGGTTCGGGCAGCGGCAGCGGCGGAAGGAGCGGGCGGCGTGAGCGCTTCCGCCGCCCCCCTCGCGGTTCCCTTCTCTCGGGCGTGAGGAGCTGGCCCGCCGAGCTGCTGGTGGGCACGGGCCGGCGGGGCACCTGCGGCCGCTGTCGTCTTCTCTGCGCGCTTTTGGGGACCCTGCCCACCCCCCCGCGCTTCTCCGGCCCTGGGGGGAGCTGTCGGCTCGGCGTCCCCTCCCCTCACACTCTCCCCGCCGCCCCCTCCTCCCCCTTCAGGAGTCGTCCCGGCTGGAGCGTGTCTGGAGGAATCCGCCGCCGCGGGGCCCCTCGCCCGCTTCTGCTGGTCCTGAGCACCGCCCCGGGCGCCGCCGGGCGTTGAGCGGGGAGCCGGCGGCGAGGCGGGAGATGGTGGGGTGGGCTCCGGCAGGACCGCGCCGCCGCTGCCCGGAGCCTGGGCTCGGCACCCCCCCGCCGGCCCCCACCGAGCGCAGCCCTGCTTCCTCCTCGCCGCATCCCTGAGGGAAGCGCCGCCTCTGCTCCCGGTTCTCCGCCCGCCGGCTCCTTCCTGGCCGGACCCCGCCACGCTCCACCCGTGTCCGGAGGAGCCGCGCTCCGCTCAGCCTTTGCAGCCCCCTCTTTTTTCTCCCTTTCCACCCGCCGCCTCGGAGGATCCCTCGGCCGGGCGCTGAGGTGGGGGAAGAGGCTGGGGTCGCCACGGCGGAGGTTGCTGCCGCCACCCCCCTGCGGGGGTGGCCGGGGTTCCCGGCTGGGGGGGCACCGTTCAGGGTGAGGCATCCACCATGGTGAGGCCCCTGAGCCGCTGCCCCCGCGCCCCCCCGGCCGCCGCTGCCTCCTGCCCCTCGGTGCTGCTGCTGCTGCTGCTCCCCCGCCCGCTGTTGCTCCTCCATCTCCAGATCGGATCACGGTGAGGGAAAGATGAGCGAGGAGACGGCGACTTCTGACAACGAGTAAGCGCCTGCTTGATCTCGATTACCAGCCCCCCTCCCCCAGACCCCTCCGAGACGCGGGTGCCGGAAAGCTCGGAACCGGGAAGAGTTCGGTGCATCTTGTTCTGGCGATAACTGATTTCTTGAGCCATTTTTAGTGGCAGCCCCCCTCTCGAGTCTCCCGCATTTAGTTGCTTTCTGTTGAAGAAGGGTGCAGGGGATTAAGCGTTGGGATGGGGTGGCGATTTTATGTCCAGAAGGTGGAGTTTTATGGATGGGTGGAAGTGGAGGAGTAAGTACCTCTTTACCTGGAAGACCCCTGGCTTGTCCTTTTTCACTAGCATACCCACCAGCACACCTTTAATATCCATCCTCCTTCCTTTATAGCTGTTTCACTTGGAAACTAATGTGTGGGAGCAGCTCCTGCAGAAAACTGCTCTTGAATTTTACTTAATTCGATGAGTCAGTGACTCTTAAATACCGATTAAGCTTTCACCCTCTCTTCCCCCGCCCCCCTCATTTAAACTTATGACCTGTAAGATTCTTATAAAAAATAGGGTTAGGGAAACATTTTTAGGATTTAATAGGATTACGGACACCTGGAGTGTGGGAGATACCGAGCTAGTGTTTATCTTTACGAGAATTGACCGGTGTTTGCCTCGGGAACCTACAATAATTTTGAATGCTACTTTTTACCCTTTGGTTGTATTATAAGACATGGTTTACGTTAATTTAACCAAATTTACATTGCTGAAATGTTAGTGGCTTCATCGACTTATAAAGCATTCCGGTTTAAGTTTTTGCTTATTTGGGCTGTCCTGTGTTTTCCAAATAAAATATTTTACCTTTTAAATATTTTGTTTCAACCTAACAGCTTCCTGCAGGAGTAATTGTGCGGTAACAGTTTTCTGTTGAGAAAGGATTTAATTCATGCGGAATATTAGCATCTGTTTTCTTGTAATTCAAGTTTTGTTTCTCATTGGAGGGTTAGAAAGAGTTAAGTGAGTTAAGGAAAGTCCTTAGGATGCATTCCTTTAAATAAAGTGCATTCCTCAAGTCAGACCTTTTTGTGAAAACTTTAAAGTCTAAAGCGAAGGCTGTAAACATAAAATCGCTTGAGAAAGGCCAAGCTACGTTTCCTCCCCCTACCTAACTCCCCCTCCCCCAGCACCCGCTTCTGTTGAGCGGGTGCAGGAGTAGATTGCTGCAGTGTCAGTGCAGCCTAGAAGCAGAAGTGGCCGCCATGTTCTCTGTCTTTTTGTGAATCGCCCTCATTTGCATAGCACACCCTTCATTCATAAAAAAATAATTAAACATCCATCACCTTGGACATCTTGAAAGGATTTCCCAAGAAAAAATTCGAAGCTTGTTTGTCTGTCTTTACGTGGGTTTTTGAGTTTAGGAAGTAAGGAGAATTTGAAATTGTGGGTTAAATTTTAAAACCTACGCACACACAAACAACTACCCCTGTTCTCAGAATGTTGACACAGTTATGTGGGAAATATCAGTTCGGGGAGGTGCTGGGATCACGTGATCGCCTCCATTCATAAAATACCTGGCTGTCCATTCACAGTCCTGTACAGTGTCTCGCTGCTTTCCGCAGATTAGACCTACTTTGAGGGAAATCAGGCAGTAACTCAGATAATGGTTAGGAGAAAAACTACTAAAAGTGCTAAACGGAATGACAATAACTTTTATTGATATCTTTCAAGCAAGTAGCTTGAATTAAAGATACTAAGGTTTTGTTTTAGAGATGGGAAGACTTAGCAGTTTAATATTTTTAAAGTAGTGAATATCTCCTTGTAGCTGCAGCTAATAGAAAAGCAGATGAAGGAATGTGAATTGACACAAATGTAATATATTTTGTTTCTAAATGGGCCTTTCTTTGCTCTTGCAAGGGATAAATTGAGAGAGCAGAGCAGGGTGCGTTTCAAGTGTATGAAAGAGAGAAGTATTATATCAGCTGAAAATACCGCTGTTACACTACAGTGGGAATATATTCCCAGTCGTTTAATCCTCAAGATCCTGAACTGAAACACTGAACGCAGTCTTCACTGGGAGGATTGCTTTTAAAAATTTTTTAAAATCCAAAATACTTACTATAGACAACTTGAAAATAACCTCATTCATTCTGACTTTTAAAATTACGTTTTCACAAATTTACCATTATATTAGTAAAAGTTATCCCCTAGGAGTTCTGTAATACTGTTAATTTTGATAGAACATGTGGTTATTATAATATATTTTAGCATGTAATATTTTGGTATGAGATGTTAACTTTTCATTTGGACAAATAAGGGGTGTTTTACTTTAAGTAACTATATTAAAATATAACATGTTCTTCTGGTAATCAAACCACAAAGAATAGAATGTAGCTTTTAATATGATAATTTGTCTCATCTTTAATATATGAGGTAAAGTTTTGAAATGGAAAATTCTTATTTGTAATCATATATAATGAAGAAACAAAAGCTACTTTATGGCAAAAGCCATTGAGGCCCTTGTAATGTGGATTTTATTTGGGCCTCAGATACACATTTTTTTTCCTTTTTCTCTTTTTTAAGCCAAAGTTCACAGGATTTAATTACAGTAGAAACTGTTAACACTCTTTAGTTGCTTTTTCACCTGATTTCACCCTTTAAAAAAATGAAACCAGTTTCTTGGGAAACCATTAAGCTTTTCTAGGTAGCCATTGTGGTAAAATCCAGTTAGGCCATTAGAGGCCCCATTCTGAAATCCCCTAGTACATGGCTCTGTTATTATATTTGACATTAGAGTTCTATGTGGAGAAATAGATAATCCTAGAAGTTGTCAGTATATATTTAATGAAGAATCTGTGGAGGATCAATAGTGTACAAGGCTTTGTCTTAATATCAAACTGAGTGAGGAGGAAAGGAATTAGAATAGTATAAAACATTTGTCTTAGATTATTTCAAGTTCATGTTTAAGAATCTTACTTTTCAAAATGTGATAAATGTACTCTAGAGCAAAGTGCTTTGTGTCATAAGTAATAGAGAAACTAGCTGCACATTTTTTTGTAGGTAATTTTTCATTTCACAAAAATTGTTTAGTACTCTAGTCAAACGTGTCTAGGGGATGCAACCATATCTCATTATACATGTTGAATTAGTTTTTTTAATAAAGTCCAGAGCATTCAAAGGCATAATATGTAACTCTTAGGGGTTTTTGTCCTTTGATATTAAGTACGTATAGCACTACATGTTTTTTTGCCAATTTGTCCAAAGCACATGAAGACATGAAATGGCTGAACCATAAACATTTTGCTTATTAGGCTTACATTAGCCAGAAACACTTGCCATGTCAATACTAAGCTTTCTGATAGTAAATTGGGATTATATTAGATTTGGGAATTAGGTTAACTAGAATTAGGTCACTTAAGATAAGGTTAGTATGGTGTAATCTGGGTTTGAACCATTTTTTGCATTATTAACAAATTTTTGTGGCTATATCAGTGCCTCATAAAAAGTGTACCTAGTGGTGAGTTATTCTGAGGGTGTGTTTAAATAAGTATATATTCACCCCATACATCTTACATTTGTATATGTTTGTGTGCATATGTTATACATATGCATAATTGGAAAACATTTTAGAAATAAATAGAATCATTGAGAAGTTATGTAATATTAAATCAGCTAACATTTATGTAGATGTGGTAGATACCTAATATAAACCTATGCTTAAAATTCAATTATATAAATATGAGCTAAATGACTGCCCACTTGCTTCAACTTCATTTCCCTCTGCTTTCCCACTTAAAACTATATGATTCTGAATTACATTTTTAATTTTATTTATTTTTTGAGACATGTCTCACTCTGTTGCTCCAGGCTAAAGTGCCTAGGGGTGTTATAGCTCATGGCAGCCTCAAACTCCTGGGCTTACTCGATCCTCTTGTCTCTGTCTCCGAGTAGCTGTGACTACAGGTGCCTTCCACAGTGCCCCAGCTTGTGTTTTATTTTTGTTTGTTTGTTTTTTTAAGTAGTAGAGCAGAGTCTCTCTCTTCTCACTCAGGCTGGTCTTGAACTCCTAAGCTCAAGCAATCCATCCACCTTGGCCACCCAGAGTACTAGGATTACAAGCGTGACCCACCTTCCCTGGCTGGAATTACATTTTTTTAACACAGTTATGCTACCTTGCTCACAATAATCTCCCCTCACAAAACTTTCATAAATCCTTCATATTCCCCCAAAAGATCTTCTCACTTTACTCCTCCCCCAACATTCCCTCTCTCTACATTGCCTCTGTACCTGTTACGTATTTATGTTAATTTAAAAAACATATTGTGATTATTTACTTTTCTATGTTCTCTATGATGCAATCCTCACTTAACATTTTTATTCCTAGCATGATGATTGGTGAAAGATGCTCTATAAATATAGTTGAATTAATGAAGTCATATTACCTCATGTTTGTATTTTCTTTGAATTTATGCATTTGAAGTCATTTGAAATATAAGTTAAAAAAAGAGTATGGGAAAAGCAAATTATTATGTTTACCCTTTTAAAAGCTTACGTCATTTTTTAAAAAGGGCCAAAATTGGCCTCATTTTTGACATGTTTTGTTTTTGCAAATTTGGAAAGTAACTTAGTTCAGGCTTAAAACTGTTCTGCTTGCTGTGGGAATATTTGGATGTGTTTAACTTCTGAGCTGCGTGGTATATCTGAAGATCCATGTCATCAACAAGGAGGTAGACATTTGTCTCTTTGTCTTCTTTTGGCATAGGAACCTCAAAATTTAGGAATTTCTGGCCATTTATCATTTTTCCACTCCCCAACCCACTTCCTCCACAGTGCAAACTCTGAGGAGCTGACTAGGGGATAAAGGGATAAAGAAGTTGAAATTGATCAGGAAAGGATAAAAGGCAACAGATTCTGTAATTTTATGCTGCAGCTATTGGTGACTGAGAAGTGCCTAAAAGGAAAAGGTAACAATCCAGCCTTTTCTATGGGGTTAATTTGAGCTTGACTAGTTGTTTCCAAGTTTGGAGGAACAGTTGGTAAAGAAAAGTTTTCTTCTTCAACCTTTAGTAGGAACCGGAAATGGATTAAAAATGCCAGTTTAAAGCACACTTCACCCATTCAAGAGTAGTAGTATATTTCAGAAAATTTACAGAATGGTCTCCATTTCAAAATGAATAATTGCAATTCTACCATTAGATAACAGGCGTTACATTTTGGTGTATGTGCAAATCTTTCTTTTCCTATTATATTGTAATGATGAGTCATGTTCTTTTATTGTTTTTTTTCCTATGTGTAAAGCACTGTGATAAATGCTTTGTACATTTATGGAATCACACTATTAATAGTGTAATAGTGTAACTATGGATACTATTAGGGTTAAATATATTGTGAGTATTTTCTTATGTCGTTAAATATTCTAGAGCATAACTTTTAGTGGCTACATTATTTTCAGTGTATGATATACATTAGTTTTAGTCTGCCATTTTTGGATATTTTTCTGCTTGAACATTGCTCCATTTGATCCTGAGTTGTCTTCATCCACATAAAGGATAGTCTTGAGATAGTCTAGGGAAGGAGTAAAAAGATACAAATATTTAATTTCATTTTTTCTGCTAAATTATCCTCTGAAAAGAATTCAGTAGATGAGAGTAGTTACTCTTTGAAATGTCTAATTCCCTGAAAAATATTTTGCTAATTTTGAAGGTAGGAAATTGAGTCTTGCCCATATTTTTAAAACATGCTAGCTGGTAAAATGAAATTGATTTATTTTGTTTGTTTTAAACAAGCTTGTTAGGTTGTTTTGAAGTTACTAGAATTTTTTTTCTGTTATTTACACTCTATTTACATTATAAATGGAACTACAGTGATCATGTAAAAACCATTTGCAGATCATTTATTTAACTGTTATTCTGTGCAGTATAGTATAATGTAAAGAACACTGGACTTGAAATTGGGAGATGCATTTTCTTTTCTAGTTCTTAATTTATTCTGTGATCCTGAGCAAATGGCAGTCTCCACAGGCCTCAGTTGGCCCATTTTTTTTTCATAAGCTGAGGAATTTGGACTGAATGTAATTATGGACTCTTCTTGCACTAATGGTATATGATTTAATCTATCCTATAGTAATAGACGCATTATAATCACTAGACTTTGTTAATTTTATAATATTGTTATTGCTGACATATTTAAGCAAATGAAAGAGTTTCAAGTGGGATGGTAGAATGATTAAACAAAAAATAGGAATTTTGAACAACCAAGACACAAAATTTGGAAACAGTTGGTATATTCATAATCTTTTGAAAAATTCTTAATGTTGGACTTCATAGCCATGTGTCTTTGTTGATACATTATACATCACAGATGAAGAATTTTGTACTGCTCTTTTTATTCCTAAGTATGACCTCCTTTTGTGGGTGACTAAGTGAACAAAAGGTGATTGGGTTTAAACACAAACTTGGGAGTAGTTTTATGAGGAGCATACTAACCAAATACCAGTGTTCTTTGACTAAGTAGTACCAAAAGTAAGTCTTTTAACTTGGTCATTCATACAAATCCTATTAATCTAACACTAAGGGATAATTGCATATTTAATTAGTTTTAGCAGCTAACCTAGGTAATGAATTTTGTTAATCCTTAATATTTAGATTTTTGCTATTTGTGACAAGTTTTGTGTCATAGCTGCATCTGGGAGTCCAGAACCAAAATCATTACAAATCTGTGAAATTTTGTTTTTATAACACTAACAATGAAAAAAAAATACGTATTGGATTTTTGTTAAAACGGTTTGTTAATAATAGATTTAGGCCAAGGTGTTACATTGCTATAGATAAGAGTTCTTAAAATTTAGAGTGATTTTCAGAGAAAAGGTAACATTATTTACTATCCTCTAAAGTGAAATTAATTTATATTCATAACTGAAAAAATGCTAATAGCGTATTAGAGATACTTGTGACAAAAATTGTAGTTTTCTAGGGCTGTTATAAGAAAGTACCACAAATTAGGTGGTTTGAAACAAAAGTAATTGTCTTACAATTCTAGAGGCTAGAAGTAAAAATATCAAGGTGTTAGCAGGACCACACGCTACACTC
>CAUYON010193376.1:0-14211 GCA_963573935.1 Arctocebus calabarensis | reverse complement strand
ACAATATTTAAGATAAGGACTAGAAACAAAAACCACGTAAAGGAATGAAGATAAATACATTCAGAAAAGAAAACAGATGATTACTGCATCGAAATATTAAGCAATATTAGTAATAATAATATTGGCAAGATCTGTTTTTTGAAACTCTCCTTTACTTTTATTTATATAATATTAGTTGTTTATTTTTTGAGACTTTGGAAAAAAACAGTAAGAAGTTAACTGATGACTTCGTACTGAGCCTCAGAGTCAAAGCGCTCTATAATGTCTGATTTGACAATGTGAAGGTTACCTTTTTGGCATCATTAGAAGGTCACATTTTGAGGTCCTTGAGTGGCCTGGGTTTGTGGGAAGACCCAAGTCACCTCACTACCCTGTCTGGCTGCCAAGTCTGTGGCTATCACCTGGCACCAACCTCCAAGGAGTTGCGTAATCGTCTTTGGCAGAGGCAGGAGACAGTCTGCTATTCCGGGCACAGCTCGCTATTTTTAGAAGGACGCCGTTCACGGAGCACAGGCCCAGGGAGCCTGGAGGTGAACAATCTGTATGATCCCACGTCACCACCATAGGGAAAAACTCTCAGCGGCAAGATTGGTCAAGAACCAGAGCCACAACCCCAAGGCTCCTCCTTCACTGACAATTGGGTTAACTGCAAAATATTCAGGTCTTCTGTTGCTTTAACTGGATATTGTTTTTAGTCTTCAATGTGTTCATCTGAATTCCTTTTTTTCCCCATTTATTCAAAATGATTTCTTTTATTAAATCATAAACACATAGATCATGTACACATTAATTTCTGTGCATTTATGGGATAAATGTGCCTTTCTGGGCTACAATGTGCTGATTTCATGTAGAATTAGGCGGTTTCCATCACACTGGTTAATATAGACCTCGTCTCATGTACTTAATTATTGAGTTTTGTGTCTTCCGGTTGGAAGGATGAGGAGCTGTCCCGTCCCCCTTTCCTGCTGCTTCTTTCTAGGAGCTGGGGCAGTCCCAGCATCCGAGGCGCCTGTCCATCAAAGCCAGGCAGGCACATAAAAGGTTTGCTCAGGGCCGGCCTGCCAAATCCGGGCGGCAGGCCCCAGCACATTCAGGCCCGATTATCTCCGCTCCTGGGGACTCTGTTACAGTGCCAGAGAAATGTTTACAGAACGTCTGGACATGTTGCTGTTGCCAGCAGGGAGAAGGAGATGGCAGTGCAGGGGATTCACTGCAGGGAGACCTGAGGAGTGATGGGCTGAAACGGAGGAGTGGAGTGTGATCTACGTACAGAGCAGAGGGGCCAGGGGGTGACTTAATAGCCCCTTTCTTTGCTAATGGCTATTGATTCATGTCAGCCAAGATAATGCACGTGGGCACACCCATGCATCACGGAGATGGACGGTGTGAGAAGCCCCATGACATTCGCCCCTTTCTGCAAGTAGATACCAAAGAAGACGTGATAATCATAGTCATTATGGGAAAGCTGCAAGGAGAGGTGGTGATTTTCTTTATAGGATCACAGATCATGGAACGGCCCCGTTCTCTCCTCCCCTGGGCGGAGTAAGAACAGACCCTTTTCTCTCTCAGCGTCCTGGCCTCTTTCTGCAGGATAGTGCTGTGAAAAGCTCCACCTGCCATCAGCTTGGCCCCATTTTGACCTTGAAGCGTGATGCCTGGGTCTTAAAGTTAAGCCCACAGTCTTTTTCTTTGAATCCAGGCGCATCACGGGGGCAGGTGTCTGTGGTTTGGCTGCCCAGTCAGCACTTTCTGTCCCCTCGTTCCTTCTCGTCCCCAGGCATTCAGCATTTTCATAGCATGTGCTACTAACAGGGTGAACGTGCGGGGTGATTTTCCAGGGTCCAGGAAGGCTCTTGTTGCACAAACAGGATTATAACGAGAATGATGACTTCCTCCTGGGTGATGAGACCGAGCTCTGGGAAGATAAAACTGGGTGGCCTGGCTCCACGTGGGACGCAAAGAACAGGACTAGAGGTGGGACTTTAGGTGCAAACTCAAGCCATAACCACAAGCAAGAAGGTGGAGAAGGGAAGGGGATTTGGGGTGGAGGTGTTTCCAGCCACTGCTCACTTGAATGTCCATCTCCTGCAGGACGCTGCTGGCCAGGCCCTAATAAGGGTATAGGACCTTGTGCCGACATCTAGAGACTGTTTATTCCCTTCCCAGGCTGCTGTCATGAGAAGTTGGGGAACTGGACTCCCTGGTACCTGTCAAGGACCCAGGACGCTCTGTGCACCCATGGAAGTGTTGACTAGCTATAAATTTAGTCTGGAATAAACGTGCTTTGAAGATAGAACCATGTTACAATACCATGTAACCTTGCAACCTACGGGAGAAATCTGTTTAAAGTACACTGTGATGATTAATAACATGGCTGATGTTTACTTTTACAGTGAGAATAAAAAGTAACAAGGGAAAGAGGAGGAGGAAAGCAGTTCTTTGAGGAGATATCCTGACTGCTGTCTAGAATCGCTGGCTTTTCTGTAAATAAAGCTATTGATTGCTCATCTGCTTCTCTGTTGATTGGTTTGGATTATAGAAGGATGGAATTCTTGTTCTGGGAACACAGGTGGCTGCAAACCCAAGGCAGGGAGGCATGTATTAGCCAGCACAAGCTAGGTTATGCTGCTAAAAAAAAATCACTATGACATCAGTAACCTCTGCCCCCAATTTCCTTTCTTTCTCAGATTGCTGTCTTCTGAGGGCTGTTTGAGGGTCTCCCTGGGTTTGCTCTTTGGAACAGGTAGACTCCAGGAACAGATGGAAGGGAAAGAGAGACAAAACACGGCCAGTGGTTACTCACTGAGCACCTGGTGGGCACATCTAATCAAGTGCAGACCTAGCCACTTGTTGCTATGAAATTGCAGGACACAGCAGGAAACCAGAGACCATGTGATATTTGGAAATCTAATTGTCCAAGCTACAATCTCTGTCTCTAATAGAAGCCAGGACTTCATGGCTGGCTGCTTTGGGAAACTCCAAATCATCCTGAAGTTTGGGGTGATATTGAGAGATCGCACCATGCAGCATCTTTTTTTTTTTTTTTTTTTGGAGACAGAGTCTCACTCTGTCATCCAACTATGCTGTGGTGTGATAGCTCAGTGCAGCCTCAATTTCTTGGGCTCAAGAGTTCCTCCTGCCTCAGCCTCTCCAAGTAGCTGAGACTACAGGCACCTGCCGACACTCCCGGTTCATTTTTCTATTTTTAGTAGAGACAGGGCCTCACTCTTGCTAAGGCTGGTCTCACACCCCTGAGCTCAAGCAATGCACCCTCCTAGTCCTCCCAGAATGTTCCTACTTTAAGGGTGGTATCAAGATAGCAGAGAAGGAGGAGCATTGGGGTTTCAGTTTTCAAAATACGGTAGGTCAGTGACAAGGATCTAGAAACTGCCTTTGCGAGTCTGAACAGGTGGCTCAGGTAAGGTGATAAAGAGAGAACATTCAGGAGGGGAGAGCCAGCAAGGGGTTCTACCTTGGAGCTGAAGAAAGTGGAGCCGAGAAGATTCACCCACTCTTTAGGGACAACAATTACAGCCGTGCTCTTTACCAACACGGGGGAAGATCAAGGTCGGGAGAACGTCTAATTCCTGAACCCACCCCCAACACCATTGCTGAGTCTGTTTTACTTAATCAAGAAATGTGTGCTGAATTGAAGAAATAAATGAAACCAGACATGAAGATGAATAAAGCACATCCCTTCCTGGTGTGTTCTCTGTCTGGTGAAGGCCCGAGGCAGATCGGGAAATGCATTAGTGAATTAGCCTCCGAGTTGACGGACTCCGTCTCTCCATAAGTTACCCATTCTGTGCCAGGCACTGTGTGAGTCTGCAATGTTTCCTTTTTTTTTTTTTTCATTTTAAATCAAATAAAATGTGATTCCTATTCCTTAGTAAGTTTACGGTCTGGAAGGAAACAGCCAAGTACATAAGCATAATAATGCAGGATGATAAACGCTGTTAGTGTCTTGTGTTTCCAAGATACTGGGGAAATAGAGAGAGGAAGCAGCTAATGAATGACGAGGGGTCATGGAAGGTTTATCATACTGGGAGCAAGAGGGAGAAGGTTTGAAGAAAGAGGAAGAGTTAGATCAGGAATCTGGGAAGAAGGTGAGTGAGGGCAGAAGCGGAGGCAGGTAACACAGCTCTGCGGAGTGCGAGGGTGTGTGTGCAGACAGACATGGATCTGTAAGGCTCACCGGAGTCAAGGCCGTCAGAAGGCCCCGGGCATCGGGGCATCGTCCAATTGGAATATCAAAGGCAACACTCTCAGAAGTAATATGGGAAGTAAATGGGGTCAGGCTGTGGGTTAGGAAGCTCTGGTGGTCATCCTGGGAGAGGAAGTGAATTGTGAGAGGGCTGAGGGCAATGAGAGTGTGCCAAGGAATGAGTCCCACCCTTCAAAATATCCAGTTCTATAAGATAAATCCCTTCCCTACCTACCAAATGTCTTCCTGGACCACTGGAAGCAGAAAGCTCCCACTGATGCTCACATATGGGAATTTCCCATCAGTATTCTGACCCCAATTTCCTTCCCCAACATTTTTCTCTGTGATACAAAACTAATTAAGTCCAACATCTGCAGCTCTTGGAAAAGATGATTGTTTTAACCATATCTCATAACACCTTCTGGGGCTTCAGAACTGAAGACAAAAATATATTCTAGTCCGAAAACACTGATAGATGTTCTAGTAGCACATGGGTGTTAATCCCAAGTAAAGAGAGGATCCATTTAGAAATGATTTGAGGTTTAAGTCATTTAAAATTTCATCATGTAAGGTGGTTTTCATGCAGCACATGCCAGCCTTTCTCCGAGAAAGGCCGGCCGTGCTTCCTGCCCGTGTCTGCGGGACATGCCCAGGTGTGTCCAGGCCAGGTCGGACCCAAACACGCAGTGATGTCAGATCACCGCTGACAAGTTTACAGCCAGGGATCCATTTCTATTAGAGGGGTCCAGGTTTGAGGACATGCTTTGTCAACACAGACAGGTGGGCGTTGGTCCAGCGGACTTTCCTAGGCGTGTTTCTTTTTCTTTTCATATTATTTCACCTTCCCCTCTGCACGTGATCAAACCCTTCCCTAATGCAAAACAGTACAATCTGTCCTTCCCCAGTGACGCCACCAGACCCTAACAACCACACTCTTTAGTACGGACTTCAGGAAGAATGATGCTTTCAGCACCCTGCAAGGTTGTGGAGTTAAGACTTAGATCTATTTTTCTTCATTTCTCATGAACATTCTAACTGTTGTATATTACCAGACCATCAAACCCAGCCCAATTAAAATGCATATTAGAAAATTTAATATTCAAAGCATAATGGAGACATTTTTCCCCCTTTCTGGATAATGTACAATTTGAATTAGTTATTCACTACTGATATAAGAAAGAAAATCTCACTTATTCTATGAAAATAAGTGAGTGGTCATAAGCAAGCAGGCGTGGAGTGCAGAGAGAAATGTCAAACGTCACACAGGGAGAGGATAAACAGGCCACATGGTTAAGCCAGACCAGAGACCAAATGTCCTTTTTCATAAACTCACACAGAACCTTCCAGTGTGCCTTTGTAGATATAAACTTCCCTGTTTTTTCATTACAATTTTTTAAAATAAACTTTTATGAAGAATACAAATTTTACCAAAGGATATACACGATGGGAAATATAAATGAAGAAATATGGCATGTTTGGGGGTTAAGACTATTAAACGTGTGTTAACATGTTAGGCTTTTCAGAGGCAACTCATTAGGTTTCACAGGAGGCTCATGGAAACTACAGCGGAATTTGTTTTGTTTTATAGATCAGGCCGTGATTTTCCTTGATAAAGAAGATGAACAAGAACAAGAGAAAGGAAGACATACATGGTGCTGGTGTAAAGTTGCAGGTATTAAAGTTGTGTAACATTATTGTGACTATGGCAACCGACAGCTACAATGAAGTAGACCAAAGGAGAAATCTACAGAAAAGGAAAAGGGCGCGATGGACTGGATTCCTGATGTTAGGTACTGAGCGCTGCGAAGAACCCATCTATTCAGGGAAAAACAAAATTCATCTTCCGCCTAATTAAGTCCCAGCATTAAACAGAATTGTTAGAACTCCCGCCTTGCATTTCAAGGAAGACATTGCTCTCATCCTGTTAAACAAAATGAGAGAAATATATTTCAAATTAAAAATGACTGTGTAATAATAGAATCATTAAAAGCTCAGGACACAATGAGACACAGATAAACTCAGTTTCAACGGGAGAAAAGATCCATGCCTGCTTCCTTCTCTGCTAGAGCACTGGGGACAGAGGAGGCCTCCATAGATGAAGTGAGGAGAGACTCCCTGAACTTTTCAGTAAATACAATGGCAAAGGTACGTTGGCATGTCAGGTTATATAAATCTGAGAGATCCGAGTGGGTGCCGTGGTTCACGCCTGCCATCTCAGCATTTTGGGAGGCTGAGGCAGGGGGATTGCCTGAGCTCAGGAGTTTGAGGCCAGCCTGAGCAAGTGTGAGAACCCATCTTTACTAAAAATAGAAAAATTAGCTAGGCATTGTGGTGGGTACCTATAGTCTCACCTACTTGGGAGGCTGGGGCAGGAGGATCATTGGAACCCAAGAGTTTGAGGTTGCTGTGAGCTATGATGTCACAGCACTCTAGCCTGGGTGACAGAGTGAGATTAGGTCTCAAATAAAATGCGGGGGGTGGTGGTGGTGAGGGATTACAAATTAAATAAATGAAATAGAAAGCTGAGAGGTCCCGTTATCGGTACATAGCCTCGCCCACCTGCCAGCTGTTTCCAAAGGATTTTCACTGACAGAGCTGGGAGAGGAAGTTCTGAGAACACAGGACATCCACCCCAGGGCTTACAGACACCCTAGAGGTACCCCAAAAGGCCATCAAAAATTCAATGGAAAATCCCAGAAACAACAACAACGTTTAAGTTTTAAGTTGTACATTATTACAAGTGGTCTGATAGTATCTCCCACCATCCTCTCTGTCCCACCTGGGACGCGGGTCTTCCATCTGTCCAGTGATCCACATGGGGGACACGCCCGACGGTCAGTGACTCAGGAACAGCCTCACTGACCACGTCAGCTGCTGTGGCATTGCAACATTTATCGCTCCCAGGTCAGGAGGCTGCAGTCTAAGATCGCAGCCTGGCAGATGCTGTGTCTGGCGGGGACTCATCTCCTGTTCACAGATAGCACATTCTCCACTGTGTCCTCACGCGCTGGCCGGGGACAGGGACTTCTCTGGGGGCACTTTATAGAAACCTGATTCTATTCATGGGGCTCCACCCTTAGCACCTCGTCCCTCCCAAAGGCCCGTCCTCCGAAGACGATCATCTCGGGGTTCAGGTCACAACATAGGAATTGGGCAGGGACACAAGTGTTTAGTCTCTAGCAGAAGTGTCCTGCTTTGTCCAGTTCCACAGACATTAGCCACACCAGATATTTGAGCAAGTGTGGCTGCTGTCCACTGAGGAACCGAATTTTTCATTTTACTTAGTAATTCCCATACTGGAGAGTATAGTAGGACAGTAGGAAAGGAAACCGTTTTCTATCAAAGATAGAAACCATTTTCTATCAAAGATAAGGTAGTACAAAAAAAATTTCAGAAAAAAGGTAAGGTACTACACACAGTATATAGTTTGGATTTTTTTTTTCTTTTCCATTTTTTAAAAATAATGTCATATTGATATGAGGGTACAAAGGTTTGGGTTACATTGTTTTCATTCCTCAGATAAAGTTCATGTTGTAATTGAGCCCAGTATATAGTTTTGCATTTGCAAAGTGAGAGGCAAAACCAAGGCTATCGTGAAGGGGCGGATATAAGTCAAATAAGTCACTATTTAAAATGTAACTTATTTAAAAATATGCAAACCACTCTTAGCTAGTAAACCATAGAAAATCAGAGGGTAGGCTAGATCTTTGCTATAGAGCAATCACTCAAATATGTATATACATAAAGTATATGTACACTGAATGAAGAAGATAAAAAATAATATTAAGAAAAAGGGCGGCACCCATCACTCAGTGGGTAGGGCATCGGCCACATACACAGAGGCTGGCGGTTCGAACCCAACCCAGACCAGCTAAAACTACAATGACAACTGCAAAAACAAAAAATTCGGGTGTTGTGGGGGACACCTGTAGTCCCAGCTACTTGGGAGGCTGAGGCAAGAGAACCGCTTAAGCCCAAGAGTTTGAGGTTGCTGTGAGCTATGATGCCATAGCACTCTACACAGAGCAACAGCTTGAGACTATGTCTCAAAAAACAAACAAACAAAAAAAGAATATTAAGAAAGATTCAATTGATCCAAAAAAGAAGAGGCAACGACCTTCATGGAAAAATCAACTGCAGTATTTTCTATGAGGCCAAACACACCACAGTGCCATGACCCAGGTGCTCCTTCCTGAGATCTTTGTGCAAGAGGCACCCTGACCCTGGTCCTCACAAAGACTCCTGAAGGATGTACACCGCAGGTTTACGAAAGCAAAGCAGGAAACACGCACCCATCTGCTAAGAGGAGGCTGAATGGAAAAACCGCCTTGGATTCAGACACTGCCACTCACCAGTAAGAGCCAGAAGAGAAACAGGTGTGCACCACGGAGAAACAGGTGTGCGCCATGGGGCATTTTCACAAATGAGAGACACGTGTGTGAGGACCACACACGTCAACAACCAGATCAAAACGAGGGGCCCAGAAATTCCCCTGTGTCCTTGTCAAGGATGACAATTTGGTTTCCTTTTCAAGACTTGTATATGTTCCAGATTTTCTACAAGAACCGTAAATATTTGCAGAGAAATACTTGTCGATGCGTTGTTTCTCTTCTTTAAGTAGTTTCTGCCCGTGAGGTTCCTAGAATCGAGATTCCCTCATTCGTTTGCATATAAAACATGACCTCTCTTACATAAAATATTTTCTTTGCAACGATTACCCCACAACTGCCCTCAGAAACAATTCAGAATGAAATTAAAGATTTAATTCAATGTCTGCGACCCTTAATGTCTATTATATATACATACACACACACACACACTGAAAAGATCCATGGTGAAAATTCTTAACGTAAATTGATAACTGTCTGTCAGATCTTTTCCCAGTGAGTTGAGGATTTATCAAATGCTGTGACTTTCCACCTCTGCAAAGCATTGATGGGACTGGGTTTTCCTGAAATTTCACTGAAGACTTGGGAAGGTAGCATATTCCAGGGACAGTCTGCAGAGTCTTTCTGTTATGAGTTATACAGGACAATTGCTGTAACAGAATGCAATCTCTTAACGCCACCCTGCCTTTGTTCAGCCCGAAACCAAAATAGTACCTTGGCCGCCCTCATCTGACCTACTTCCGGAGTCCCAACAACCTACATTCCCACAGGCGCGGGCCTCGGAGGAGGAGCTATACGAGTCTTTCCAATCTGTCCTCATAACTTCAGGCAAAATCCGACTAAAGAGTCACATATCCACACTGTGGGCGTGAGAGGACATTTCCCCCCAAAGTTCAGTGAAGGATCGACTTGCAGTTAAGCCTGAGTCGTGAGAGGATTATTCCATCCTATGTGCATGGGGCCAGATCTCAGGGTGTCCCAGTGGGATCCAGATAATCGTGTCCCTCCTTTTTAGAGGAAGAGAGAGATGAGGCATGTAGGTAATTCTCTTTAGGGGAGACAAATGGTTGCCAAGGAGGATGGATGGACCCTTAGGAGGATGAAAAGATGGGGGGAAGCGGATTGACTTCTAAATTAACCTGCAAGGCAGGTCTTATGCTTAAAATGATTTGGGCCAAGTCTGGTGGCATTCCTGTTTTCTTTCCTGCAATATAATGAGATAACAGGGAAAGGAAATCGATTGATTTTTTGATGGATCTGTCTGGTTATGCGGACGGAGGAGCCCCTCCCAACAGCCTGTCGATCGCGAAGGGTCTTCGATTCAAAATAGTCTTTATACCAAGCAGTCAGACTATGGGCTGAAATTTCCGGAGCTCCTTCACTGTGATTCCTAAAGGATCTGCAAAGACTTCGTATCATTAACTTTGGAATGTCTATCAGATTTTTAGGAAGACCTATGTAAAAAAGGAATACAACCAGCTCGTTCAGTAACACTATTAAGTTACGTTGTTATGCAAGCCAAAGCGGGGACGGGTGGGAGCACATAGGCCACTTGCAATTATAATTTTGTCTATCACACACTCTAATTCTGTTAGTGGTCATGGTAGCCGTTTTTGTTTGCTTGTTTGCTTTGTAGAGACAGAGTCTTACTTTATCACCCTCGGGAGAGTGCAGTGGCGTCACAGCTCACAGCAACCTCCAACTCCTGGGCTTAGGCGATTCTCTTGCCTCAGCCTCCCAAGTAGCTGGAACTACAGGTGCCCGCCACAACGCCCAGCTATTTTTTGTTGTTGTTGTTGCAGTTTGAACCCGCCACCCTTGATACATGGGGCTGGCGCTCCACCCACTGAGCCACAGGCGCCGCCCCGTGTGTATGTACCTTTATTTATGCAAACTTGTTCCTTTTCTTAATTTCACTGCTGCCACCCCTGCCTTCTCTTGCTGGCACTGTTGCAGTAGATTGTTAAAGAGGCACCTGCAAATCCCCCCATGTTTACCCCACAACCTCCTCTCTTCAAGGCAGGCGCTGATGCATCTTTAATGGGGGTGTGCCGCTATTCTGTTTAAAATCTTTCAAGGCTTCTTTTTTCTTCTTCTGATATTAGAATAGTCTAAAATATTCAAAGCGGCCTGCATGCACTCTGTTTGATGAATCTCGTCCTCGCTTCTGGGCCTCAGAACATCATCAGAATGTATAACTTACAGGTACCACAAAGTTTATAGATGGAGCAACTTAAAATATTTTTCAGGATGTAAGAGGGTCTTTTAGCATCCTTCGGACAGATGGAATTTTAACCCGTGGTGGCATTTGCTGAAGAGAAAATTATGAGAGAGCTGGCCACCCAGTTCCTGACTGCTGTGGGGTCAGGGTTCGTGCTGGAAGCCTTTTGCAGACAACAGGTGGAACATCATTCTAGACGCTCTGGAGGCTCATCACCAAAAGTCATCCTCTGTCGGACCTTTGTGTCCCTTCAACCATTCCTTAAACCCTATTGTCACCACCAGGACAGCATCACTTTCCATCATTTATTATACCCAAATTAGGGATGGAAACCCACTTAAAAAAATGACCCCTGTATTAGTTTGCTAAGGCCGCCATAACAAAATGCCACAGTCTGGGCAGTGTAATCAACACACATTTCTTCTGTCACGACCTGAAGGCTGGAAGTCGTGGAGGAAGGTGGCCCAAGGTCACCTCCTCCTGGAATGTTTATTTCTGGCCTGTCAACACGTCCTCTCCCTGTGTCCCTTGTCCCTCTGCAGTGTCTGCCTCCCCATTTTCTCCCTTTAGAAGGATTCCAATCCTATTAGAGCAAGGTCCATCCCCATAAAGTCATTTTCCTTTCTCAACTCTGTTAAGAGGCTGCTTGGAAATACGTCACCATCTAGAATCCTGTGGATTTGGAGCTCAGCGCATTAATTTGGGGGGTGACACATGTTGCGCGAAAGCTGTTCAGGTGGTTGATGTCGTGTTGGTAGAACCTGCTTTTGAAATATGGGGCAAAGAATGACTAAAAGCTCTTGATGGCAAGTAGCAAAGAAACTTTATTTCCCTCCAACTTAAACAGCCAGGTCTGCATGTACACACCATTAATCAATCACATGAATGCACTGTAAAACTTGATTATCTTTCTCATAACACCTATGAATCTACTAATTAACAAATACACATTCTTGTTTGTTTTTAACTTAACTCTAAGTAACTGCGACGAAAAAGATGATGGCAACTATCTTGCCCATATCCTGATAAGGTCACGGTGCAGCTGGGAGGAAGGTGGTTTGAATGCCTGCTCTGGACTCTCAACAAGCTGGAGGCAGCTGCTTAGTCTTTAACCAACACAAGATGGAAATTCCTAAAGCATACTCAGAGCGTGTGTGCAAGCTCCAGGCCTCCCGACCGACCTCAGATCATGGGAGTTTTAATTCCAACACTCTCTGCTCATTTGTGGTCTTTTTTGGAGTTCTGCTCCGGATTCTTCTAAATTGTGTCAGTTAAGATTTTTCACTAGCTCGCTCTGAGCCTGATTCAGGCACTGACTTACAGGCTTTTTGCCTATAGACACAACTCAACCCCTACTAGCCACTTTGAATGTGGGAGCACAGACTGTTCCCCTTTCTCCCCCGTCACTGAGCATCACCAGCCCATTCTGATAACCCTGCTTGGCCCGGCGTTGATCTTGCTGACTCACACAGCAGGGCGGGAGATGTAACTGATGGGCCTGGATTCCTGTGAACTTGTAGAAACACGGAATCTCGGCAGATGAGTATTCAAAGTATTACATGTGTTCAGACGCCTCTGTCTGTGAGGGTTGCCTGGGGTGTCACTATATCTCTGACCTTAACTTCTCTAAAACACTGAGCAAAACCGGGCACAGTGGCTCACACTTCTAATCCCAGAGGTGGGAGGATTCCTTGAGCTCAAGGGGTTGATACCAACCTGAGCAAGCCTGACACCCCATCTCTACTAAAATAGAAACACTAGCCGGGCACTGAGGCAGGCACCTATAATCCCAGATAATTGGGAGGCTGAGGCAGGAGGATCACTTCATAGCAGGAGTTTAAGGTTGCTAGGAGCAAGGCTGACACCACAGTGCTCTAGCCTGAGTAACAGTGAGACTTTGTCTCAAAAAAAAAAAAAAAGATCAAAACATTGGGCAAGAAAAGGTGTCAACACTTTGGACATGGAAAAAGTTATTTCCCAATGCCCAGGTCTTCATAACACATTATGTTAAAACCTGAAAAAAAAAATCTATCCATGTTTTAGAATAAAGTTTTATTTGCAGAAATGACCATTAAAAAAAAAAATCACCATTTGATAGTCACAGCTTTGTCGCTGACTTACTAGTCCCTGGTGTGTGACTTGAAAGGCAGTTAGCGGAGAGTAGGAAAATCTCAATCCAAATCAGAGATGTCTTATTTCCAAAAGTGTGACTTTTGGGGAAGGCACTTACCTAGTCTCTGTGGTTAGAAAATGAATTAAATATAGATTTAAATAAACTCCTCCCCTTAAAGAGGACAATTTTACAACAGCTGGACAGAAAAATGCCAGTCTTAGGAAATAAGAAATCTTACTACCACAAACTATAATTTTTTTTGCAGTTTTTGCCCAGGGCCAGGTTGGAACCTGCCACCTCTGGCATATGGGGCCAGCACCCTACTCCTTTGAGCCATAGCCGCAGCCCCCAAACTATAAATTTTTATAGGCAAACTTTTTAAGTTACGCATCTTGTAAGCTACTTAGTGTTAATTCAGGACTAAGCTTATGGCTGATCAAAACCGTGATCAGGCAAACGATATTTCCAGCAGCACAACTTTCTATTTTAATATAAGCACTGGAAAATTTTTAAAAAATACCTCTTTTTTTTTCTGGAAAATGTATCCTCTCCCCTTGAATGACCTGTCTGTTCTCACTTGATCCGTCATAATCCTCAATTTGTCAAATGACAATCGGTTGCTGTGGAGATGATTGCAATGTTGCAAACAGGATTGTGAATTCAACTGAAGAATAAACAGTAGGCACTTTAAACTCTTAGGAGATGAAATCTTGTCATTACGCAAATAACCTCCAAATAATCAAGTGTGACCCCAAATGCATCATTATCTTTTCTGGGATTTCCTTTCCCTTGGCCATACTAAAATGCATCGTCGTAGACTAAATTCATTTCTCAAATGAAAATGTCATGGAACTTCGAAAACATACTGTAGGTTGAAGCACTAGAGTAGGCAACAACAGAACATCACCATTAGCATGTCCCAAAGACCTTTTTTGAAAATACAGTGACTTGTACAAATTTAACCAGAGCAACTTTTTCAAATCAGAAGAGCAATTGCAGTCATGCTGGATAATTCCCAAGTTAGGAGTTTAAAATTAAGGAGCTGGCAACGGATATTGGATATAGCTAACTTGGTTTCTGAGCTTGCAATAGCTGCTGGTCACACGTAAAGGGCACCTCTGCCTGGACTTTAAACAAAAATAGATAGATGGATGGAAGGTAAGCAGGCAGATGATGAATTACAGATACGTGATATTTAATGGACAAATAATTGATAGATAATGGATTATTGATAGATGATAGAGGTGTATGATTGATAGATCATGGATTATTGATAGATGATAGA